>CATKHJ010444402.1:0-22349 GCA_949750685.1 Vernicia montana | reverse complement strand
TCACAGTTCAATCATTCATCACATGAATATCCACATATTTATATCGACAACTTTTGTCAAGTAGCATGATGCTCACTACCTCTATAATCATAAGTATCACATACTGATTATAGAATATAAATAGAGGTGACAGTCTCTCCAGAATTAATGACGCCCAGTCATTACTCCTATGACCATGAACATTTTGAAGTATTTGTTTAAGAGCGATCTGTCATCCATATTCTCAACACTTGAGAATAGAACCTCTCACAAAATACTAAAGGACTACAAATATACATTTAATACAATGGAACAATTGATTTATATAAACATATATTTATTGCCATAAAATAATGTTGTTTTACATTTACATAATAATATACACTGCTCTAGAGCATATACTCTAACAATATATTAAGATTTCAAGGTAACAGTGTAGAAGACATAGTCGGGATTCAATAACAACGGTCAATAACAGTCGGGATACAATAATATCATTTTAGCAGAAATCACAGTCTTGGAAGCGGTGTGCTTCCCATATGTAAACAGTGGAGTGGCGGCTGATGCCTTACTCACTCATATCATTAAACAGTGGAGTGGCAGCTAATGCTTTGCTCACTCATAAACAGCAATATAAAGCGTAAGACTAATCAGGTCTCAAGGCTAGGACCACGCCTCCTCACCCTATCCATAAACTTTCCCATGTGCACACAGTCTGATGTAATTACCCACATCAGTCGGGCATTTTCGCTTTCAGTTATACAGTATGATCACTTTGGATCATGAATGCAAGCTTCGCAATATTATGAATTAACAATATACAATAACGAATCACATAAGGTTTAATGAAAGATGATCAATTGAAAAAGCAAAGGAATTTTTATATATGGATCAATTGGTTCCTTAAAGGAACATAATTATGAGAACAATTCATCAATAAGGTATACTAAATTTTCAAATGAGAGACACTAGTTCAAGAAAGGATTCAAATAACAATAATTAGGCCAAAGGCCTCCTTGAAAGGATTTGAATAACATTAGATAAGCCACCGACCTCATTGAAAAGAATAATTTAAACAATTGTTTCATTAAAGAAAGGTAAGGTTTTCAAAGTACTCACCTTGACTTCCTTAGCTCTTAATACACTTAGTAGTGATACTCTTCAATCTCCAGAACATATTTCTCCTTTAGGTTATATGTTGAACCATATCATTTATATCATACAATCAACGATTATTAACTACCTTATCGATTTGATTATTCTAATTCTAACTCTAATATTATTATCTATTATTGATGCAAGTCAATATACGCATTAGTATATACATATGCACATATATCAATTTGCAATACATTTCTATTCAATTTTCACATACTGACCGAATGGCCTAATGAATACTTTTGATTTCAATAATTTTCTTTATAGCAATTCAATACACTTTCACATTAAATTCATATTGAATAATCATATTCAATTCACTATTCATTATTCATTATTCTCATTAATCATGTATTCATTGTTTCTATATATAGACAATTTATTTGTTTACAATTATTAGCTTTGAAACATTACATTCTTTCTCATTGTCTAATTATATCATTAGACTTTGTCACCTTGTTTCTGTCATTTCTCATGATTTACGAATCCAAATGATTTTATTCTTTTTGTATTTCAAACTAGACATATACAGTCACAACATATCCAAAATTGAACTTAAAATTCAATTCATAAAAAACTTCGTGACCATTTCAATTCAATTTTGTTTCTGTTACTAGGCAGACAGACCCTGTCATGATATTTTGAGTATAACTCAAGATTTATGTTTTCAATTGCAATTTTCTTTTACTAAAAGGTACTAGAGACATAAGGAACATTTCTTATGTTTTGAGTTTAACCCAGTTCCATCTTTAAAGTCCTCAAATCAGAAGTTTTAATTCAGTTTACAAATTGAATCTAAGTATAGAGTCAGTTACAAAGCAAGCTCTATTTATCTTACTACACTTGAAATTTTGTTAAGCCATTTTGTGGATTAATTCTACACATATCAATGATCATTTCACTATTTCTCAGTTTCTTCTAATTCTGTCCTTATCATGCTCAATTCATGAGATATATTCTCTAGTCTATCAATAGTGCTAGTTTACAATAGTTTCTATACCTTATCACATTCACTAGATCATATAATGAGAAGAAAACACCCGTCTTCTCAATTATTTTTACTTTAGTTCATAAATCTTTTGTTTCTCAATATCTTCACATTTATCTAAAAAATCTTTTCCGTATACTTACTGTGAGTTTGTTGTTTCAATTGGAACAATGTATAGTCATACATCATTATGTGTAGTCACAGTGTTTACACTAGCTTTCTGGGTCATACTCCATTATAATGAGATGCATTAATTTTTAATCATTTCCTTTTCTCTGGAATACATATAGAAGTTAATGTACTTTATCATCATTCATAACATACATCCATTTCATATGGTATTCATATTTTCTACAATTCAAAATTTCCCTTAAGGTGTGCATAGATCCAGTGAAATAACTGTTTACTCGATTTATCCCATATCAATCTCGATTATGTCACATTTCCTTCTATCTCTATGTTCAACTTCTCAGGAGTCAATTTCAAATACATTTAAGTTTCCTTAATCATCTCAATTCCTTTTTTATTCATATAGTCTTTCACATCTTTTCCGAAATTACTTCTAATCCATTGTTTACTCTTTGACCATTCCAAAGTTCTTAATTATTCATATTTCTTTTCTTTCTTTTTTAACTTTTCTACCATAAATCATTATCTCGATCAATTCTTTATATCCTTATACATCAGTAATCCATTTCTTTATCTCTTTAACTATTTACAATTTAAGTATCCATCATCTCGAATCAAACTCGTCTATTCCATTGATTGCACTATTATAACTTCTCTTTTACTTATTCGCATTTCAGTCTCATCTTTATCAATTACATTTTTCAACCATGCATATTTTCCATTACTCAATAGTTTCACTGTTTATTTTTCACACTATTCATTTCAACATTTACGGTTCCATTTAATCAATATCTTATTGACCTATCTTGGTCATATTCTATGTCTATCATTTTCTATAACATTTACTCTATTCCATGATTACTTATCCTTCCTTACACAGGATCTTTCACCAGAATATCTTTATTTTAATCAATAATGCTCCACTAATATTTCACTTATACACATTCCTTTTATCATTTTTGTCATTATCATTATGACTTATTGTCTCCCATAGAATTCTGTATTTAGCACCGTACTTATCTTATTTACCCATTTCTCTTTTCTTTTCCCGTTCTTTTAAGACTGTAATTAAGTCTAGCAAAAATTACTCATGGTTTCCCTTATCCATTTTCATTATCCATAGCATAATAGTTCCATATGTTTCTCTAGCGACAGTGTGATATTTGTTAGTCTTTAGTCTATTTCTTTCTCTGAAATACCAACCAACATTCTTTCGTTTAATTAGTATATGATATCTATGTAGATAGCAAAAAACTTCTGCTTTCTTCCGTGCGATTATCATTGTTGAGGAGCACATAGTAGCTGGCATATAATGCCTTCCTCTTCTCACTTGTCAATCCTTGTTGCAATTCATATCATTTTCATTTTGTTGCGTCGACATTTTTCACTTACTTTCGTTTCTTCTCTAGTCTGCCGCCTAAACATAAGCGAAATTAACAAATGATCGTACATTAACACAACGTGTAGATCAACGTTAAATTTCTATACTTTTATTGTTATAAAACAGTTTCCTTAGGATGTTTTTATCCTAAGTAATACACATATTTATGTATACAAACAATTTATACATTTCTAGCATTATTCACATTATGTAAGTCATTTCAAGTAAACAGTTTCAGTTTCAGTACCATCAACGAGTATTACAGGAACTTCTTTTTTGACGATATACATTCGTTTTCACTACTACAGGAGCGATCTCTAAGGGACCGACTTCCTTTTCACGTTTGTCACTTCACTTTCATATCACATTTTGGTATAGTTGTATCATTTAAAGTATGTTTAATGTTTCACTTATATCAGTATTACAATAGTGTATGCTTACACATAGCACACACTAATATATATATATATATATATCATTCCAGATGATAAGAATTCTATCATATACAAATAATGCGGAACTATCTTAATGATAGACTGTAATTGACAATTAGGAATCCTATGCTCCATAGTTTAACTTATACACTATAACTCTATAACATTTATTAGTCTATACTAGACTTACACTTTTGCTCTATTACCACATTGTCACATCTCACCACTGGTGTTGTGACGGTCCTAGGGCATAGGTAACCATAAAGGTACCAACAGCCCATAGAACCCACTTATTCGATTTTACAATACATTTAATACAGTTAATTACTGTGAGTACTAGCAATCAAATTCAATTCAGCAGCATAACAGCTGCAACTATAATAGTACCCCAGGCTCACAACCTGCATTAAAGAAACACTTCCAAATAAAACACTCCTATATCCTTAACTTCATATAGACCAATACAAATCCTCCTAATATCTTTATCATCGTTAATCACATAACACTGTATTCTTATGAATTTTTGTATCCATATTAACAAATAAATAAACCATACAAAGAATACAATTCAACTAATTATTACAATACCAAACTATATTAATCCATGGAGCTCTAAATGATTTGACCCAAACAGTAAGTTGTAATTATCTTACATTCAGTGAAGCAATCCCAAGTGCAGATAAATACTTGAGATCCACTCGTCGAGTCTGCTACTGAACCTGAAATAAAACACTGTAGGGGTGTGAGAGAAGCTCAGTGAGTACTTACAATGAATAAGAAACAGTATATGAATATATGTTTAACACTAAAACTATCAGTCTTCCAATATAACAGTATAGAAGAAATAAATTTTCAATGATCAATAACAGTTGGGATATACTATTAAGATTCCAATGAAACAGTGGAGGAGGAACAATTTTTCACTGATTAATAGCGATTAAGATTTCAAGGTAACAGTGTAGAAGACATAGTTGGAATTCAATAACAACGGTCAATAACAGTCGAGATTCAATAATATCATTTTAGCAAAAATCACAGTCTTGGAAGCGGTGTACTTCCCACATATAAACAGTGGAGTGGCAGTTGATGCCTTGCTCACTCATATCAATAAACAGTAGAGTGGTAGCTGATGCTTTGCTCACTCATAAACAGCAACATAGAGCGTAAGAGTGATCATGTCTCACAGTTATTTCCACCCCTCCTAGCTGAGGCGAATACGCTCACCCTATCCGCAGACTTTCCCATGTGCACACAGTCTGATGTAATTACCCACATCAGTCGGGGATTTTCACTTTCAGTTATACAATATGATCACTTTGGATCATGAATGCAAGCTTCGCAATATTATGAATTAACAGTATACAATAACGAATCACATAAGATTTAATGAAAGATGATCAATTGAAAAAGCAAAGGAATTTTTATACATGGATCAATTGGTTCCTTAAATGAACATAATTATGAGAACAGTTCATCAATAAGGTATACTAAATTTTCAAATGCGAGATACTAGCTCAAGAAAGGATTCAAATAAAAATAATTAGGCCAAAGGCCTCCTAGGAAGGATTTGAATAACATTAGATAGGCCACAGGCCTCATTGAAAAGAATAATTTAAACAATTGTTTCATTAAAGAAAGGTCAGGTTTTCAAAGTACTCACCTTGACTTCCTTAGCTTCTAATACAAGCTCTTAATACACTTGGTAGTGATGCTCTTCAATCTCCAAAACATCTTTCTCCTTTAGGTTATATGTTGAACCATATCCTTTATACCATACAATCAATGATTATTAACTACCTTATCGATTTGATTATTCTAATTATAACTCTAATATTAATATCTATTGTTGATGCAAGTCAATATACTCATTAGTATATACATATGCACATATATTAATTTGCAATACATTTCTATTCAATTTTCACATACTGACCGAATGGCCTAATGAATACTTTTGATTTCAATAATTTGCTTTATAGCAATTCAATACACTTTCACATTAAATTCATATTGAATAATCATATTCAATTCACTATTCATTATTCATTATTCTCATTAATCATATATTCATTGTTTCTATATATAGACAATTTATTTGTTTACAATTATTAACTTTGAAACATTACATTCTTTCTCATTGTCTAATTATATCATTAGACTTTGTCACCTTGTTTCTGTCATTTCTTATGATTTACTAATCCAAATGAGTTGATTCTTTTTGTATTTTAAACTAGACATATACAGTCACAACATATCAAAAATTTAACTTAAAATTCAATTCATAGAAAACTTCGTGACTATTTCAGTTCAATTTTATTTCAGTTACTAGGCAGACTGACCCTGTCATGATATTTTGAGTATAACTCAAGACTTATGCTTTCAATTGCAATTTTCTTTTACTAGAAGGTACTAGAGACATTAAGGAACATTTCTTATGTTTTGAGTTTAACCCAGTTCCATCTTTAAAGTCCTCAAATCAGAAGTTCTAATTCAGTTTACAAATTGAATCCAAGTACAGAGTCAGTTACAGAGCAAGCTCTATTTACTACACTTGAAATTTTGTTAAGCCATTTTGTGGATTAATTCTACATATATCAATGATCATTTCACTAGTTTTAGTTTCTTCTAATTTTATCTCTATCATTCTCAATTCATGAGATATATTCTCAAGTCTATCAATAGTGCTAGTTTACAATAGTTTCTATACCTTATCACATTCACTAGATCATATCTCAAACTACACATATCCAATTTACATTTCCTTTCACATAGATCTTATAAAAATATTGATTATCATTTTTCATGTTTTATACTTGACTTAATTTAGTCTCCAAATCCATCTTTTGGGCTACTCCATTTCATACTTCCCATTCAATCTCTAAACAATGTCAGTTTCAGTTCATACGGTATTTCTCTTTGTACATAATAAATATTTTAAATTCCTTTTATAGGTAAATACTTGAGACATTTACCTACAATTTTTATGTTTTTACTATGTCCAAATTCTGTTTATAAGACCCTCTATAGGTTCAAACAATCCGGGTTTACTCAGAAACTCCCAAATCCGGATCAGTTCCCTTGCAAGAGACATATCTCATTACTCATCAAGAATTTCACAAAACCCTTTTATAGTCCTCTAATTAAGGTAAAACACTACAATTTTAATGTTTTACACTTCTCCAAATTTGGTCTCTAAACTGACAGTATGGGTGTTCAAAGATTCTGCTCAATTCAAACCCTAGATTTCTCAATTCAAACTCAAAAACCAAATCAAATTCCATCTTGCAATTTAAATGCAATCCACTCATCAATTCTTTCAATTCACTTTATAATTCACCCATAAACATCAGAAAAATAAAAATAATTAATTTCTTCCAATATTTCTATGAATAGGCCGAACCACATATAGAAGAAAAGGAGAAAATATTTTTGAATTTTAATACCATAAGTTACTTGTTCATGCTTTGAATTAAATTTAGAATCATAATTTTAGAGCTTACCTTGAAGTTGTGTGAAACCTTGGTGCAGAACTCTTTGGGGCCAACCATATTCAAGAAAAAGAAGATAGAATTTTCTTTTATAACATATAATAGTAATTAGATGGATTTTAAAACTTTTTGGATAAACTTTAAGTAAATTGATGGTGTTGATTTGTTAAACATAATCCAATGGCTAATATTTTTTTAGCCAAATTTTGATTTTACAATATTCATTTATATTTAGATAAATATGATCATACTTTTGACAATAGGAAATTTCCATGAACTTTCCTTCTTATGTAGTAATCTTGACTAACAATAATTGTGGGGTTTATTTCATTAATTTAGCTTTGACATTTTTATTCTTACAAATTCAAGTAAGATTTTCCTTCCAACACTCATATTGGGCCTACCATATTCATACATGGTTGGACCTCACACTTGTTTCACATGTTCATTTACAATTAACTCGTCATTTCGACAGTTTTTGTGAAATGACTGTTTTGCCCTTCTTTTACACTGTCCATTGTTGTAGTTGATATCGATGCAATTTATTAAACTTATTTCACTAATCATGTTTATAACATTTTTATGAGCACATGTGTACTATAATATCGCAGGAACATAAAAAAAAAATTTATGTGTATTTAACCAAGTTTGATCTCGTTATCACATTAATCATTTAAATCGCTTTCCAATGGTATTACCAATAATACGTAGGAACTAATTGGATCTAGGATATTACATTTGTGGACACTTGGCCTTTTTCTTAGTTAATTTTAAGACCAAGGAAATAGCTTTTCATGTGCACAGAGTAGATTTTTGGGTGATTGGAAATCAATGGTTTTGTTTAATGAGCTTTGTTTTTTTATAGTATTTCCTTGGTTTGAATTTCTAATAGTCCTATGCAGCTGAGGTTTGTCCTACTTCCTCAACAATTAATTGTCTTGTCTATGAAAGCTGTGGGTTGCAATGTGGACTTCCTCTGCCAGATAGCTTAGCTCCTCCTCCTAGGATAGACAGCATTGCTCGTCTGATGGTATATGGCGTCTGCCTATCCAAAATAAGTTGTTTCATTAAAATAATGTCAAGCAACTAGAGAGAATTGTGAAATATATCATTGCTTTTGTGTGTGCATGTGTATGAGAGAGATATATATATATAGGCAATAACATTGAAATGTGCAATAACATTTTATATAATATGGATTCTGCAGTTCCACACTTATTTATTTTTTCTTCTTATCATACAATGGCAGGTATGTAGCTGTAGGAAATGAGCCATTCCTCTCAAGTTACTCTGGACAATTTCAATCCTATGTATACCTTGCCCTGGTCAATTTACAGCAGTGTTTGGCTAAATCTGCATAACACTAGTTATTTGGGCCACTGGTCAATATACAGTTTTTTTTTAATATACTAGCAGTCTTTGGATTATTATTAATATAACTAGTCATTTCAATTACAATTTAGGAAGCCAATTACTATTTTTATTTATTTATGTTGCTTTATTTGGTAGACTATAATTAATTAAAGATTGTGTGTAATATCAAGCTCAAAAAAAAATAATTAACCATAGATTATGTGTTTTAAAGTCAGATCATGTAGACGCAAGAGCTAGAGTCGGCTCATGCATAACTTCCATACCAAGATTAGCACGGTTAATAATATCAACCCAAGGCGAAAACTTCTAGATAGGTATCCTACATCTGAATTAAATTATTTATGGTTAAATAATCTCTTTCTAGTTTTTCTAAAACAATTAGGAGATTTTCTAGAAGTAATGCGGACCCGGCCATTGTAGCACGTGTGTCGCAAGTGCTCTCCGAACCAAGCTAGATAGTCTCCTATCAATAGGCTCACAATATTAAGCTCAAAAATAAATAAATAAATTTATGTATATAATAGTTATATTGTTATATAGTTTTGAATTGTTACATTTTTTTTCAATTTTAATTTTAAATCCAAATTTATATTTAAATAGTCATCCAAATAATAAATTTCAAATTCCTTACACTTCTCAAATAAGGGATTTATAGTTTTATAAATTTCAAATCATAAATTTGAAACATGAGATTTGAAATCTAAATTTCAAATCCAAAATTATGCATTCAAATGCATTCTAAGGTTATTTTTTTTTTAAAAAAAAAAAAATGGTCTACATTGAGGTAAAGAGCCAAGATTTATTTTTTTCCTTAGGCCTACCCGAGCCCGAACCCGAAAAAGCCCATCTATTTTTTGGACGAGTTTGGGAATATCATTTCTTTGAGACCCGCCCGACAAACTCGGATCGTCCAAAAAATTTACATGTAAAAAATTATATATTTTTTATGCGGATCGGACTTGATCAAAATAATAGGCCCGTATGGTCAGGCCGGACCGAACTTGAGCTTAAGCTTGAAAAGTCAAACCGATCAAGTTCGGCCCGGCCTGCAATTTGATCAGGTATAGGTTACAATGACTTCAAATACTAACAATTACATAACAATAAAGAGAGAAAGCCCTTAAACTTTGGAGAGGTCTACTCTTTTATCTTGGTCAATTTCAAACTCCAAGCAAACAATTCTTGACATCTTTAAATGTTCATGAATTTGCTTTACTGTTAAAGCATTTGAGTTAGAAGTGCTTATTAATATTTTGATACACTTACGAATTCACAAAATCATTTGGAATATAGTTAGTAACACAATCAATTATTTGTTACTATCAAAATCTTTGGATGGAAACTTTTTGGCCCAACAAATACCTCATGTATCAAATACAATAATACCATAGTACATGTTTTCTTTAATTTTGTGTTTTTAACTTTTATCCTTAAATTATGCAAATAATTAAATTGTCACAACCATAATATCAATCATCCATCAAAAAAGATATAATAAATATTTTATAAAAACAATCTAACAGAAAATTGAACTATAATCATGAAACTTATTTAAGCATCCCTCAAATCTGATAGAAAAATTTAAGGTTGCAATTTCCTTTATTTAAATCTAGTTAAGCACATACAACATTAAAATTGATTTGATTTCTTTTTAAGAGTTCGATTTTGTAGGCTTGCCGTTTATGTTGTCCCTAATAATGACCAATAAGATAATGAGTTTAGGAAGAGTCGTAACAAATGTGCAAGTAGTGTGATTGAATATGCTGCCATTGAACTATATTGACATGGAGGGAAATAGTTGAACATGATTTTTAGTTTCTCATTCCATCTTCAAATCTATATATATTGTTGAATTGGGACACCACATTGGGCTTGAACCCAATAATAAGGTCCACAAATACGGTAAGGATTTGATTTTCTTTTTATTAGTTATATTTGTAAATCAGGACTTAATCACAATTAATAAAAAGTTTTTACACAAACACTCAAAAAAGACAAAATATTTATATATATATCTTTTTTTTTTCAAAAATACAATTTATTAAATTTTTTATTTAAAAAATACCCCACTTTCAAAAATATATTATAAATATATCAAAAATATATCATAAGTATATATAAAAAAAAAAAGATATTTTTTAAAATCTAAAAAGACAAAAGAATATTTTTGAAAAAAAAAGTTAAAAAAATTGTATTTAGTGTAATGTTCTCATTAATAAAATAAATTTTGAATTGGACTGAGTGTTTAAAAAATTTATAATATTTTTCATTTTCAGACTTAGGTTTTACTTTTTATCTATTATTTATATATTAAAATTGGAACAGAGAAAAATTAAAATTCTCTCTATACTTAATATTTGATTTATTTTTTTAATAAATTTTGAAATTTTATATAAATTTAAGTATTTAAAAATGATTACAAATAAATATTTACTCATTAATAGAGTATTTAATATGAAAATTTAAGATTTTTTTTTATTTTTTAATTTTACATATGATAATTTTATTTGAACAAATTAAGTTTAAAAATAGAAATAACACTATAATAAGAGAAATAAATAAATAAGTAGGATAAGATAATTTTTAATACATTTTAATTGCTTTCATTTTTATATTCTTCATATCTCTCTTTTTTTTTTTTTTATTGAATTTTGTAATTAATAATCTAAAATTTTATATTATTATAAAAATATTGGCGAAATTTTGTTCAAAAATCTATTAAAATAATAACAGTTATTTATACAAACTATATAATAATTTTACATTTATATTTTTTAAAACAATATTTATATATTTTTATTTTTATAGGACATAAAAATTAATTTTAAAAATTGAATATCAAACCCTACAGGTTTTGGACTAGTTATATGATAAAAATCAATATTTTCAAACCGGCTCAGTCTTATAACTGGTGAAGGTAGAGAGTCATGGGTTAAAGGTTCAAACAGGGGTTAAATCATAATTTTAAATAATATCATATATTTATTATTTATATGTTAAAAAATATAATATACATATAATTAAAATTAATGATCATTATTAGAGCAATTAATGAACATTATTTAGAAAATATATATATAATTAAAATTGAGTAATTAATGAATATTACTTAGAAAAAATATGAATTTAAAACCATTACTTAAAAGAAATTATGGTAAATTAACTTATTAAGTGGTATTTTGAGATCTAAATTTGGGTGGATTTGACTACTCGATAGGAGAGATTTACTCAGATTTGTATTCTCTTACATAAGAAATATGAATTTGAATATTTATTTCTCAAAATGGTGAATGAGTGAATGATAATTTAAAATTTAAAATAAGTTCTATATTAAGGTAAATGAGAGTGAGTTATCCCACATTGAAAAAATACAAAGTTGAAATGAGATATATATACAAAAACTCCTCTTTTCAATACTAAGAAAACTTTCTCTCGCGTGTGCGGATGTAAATCCATAGTAGGTTCAACGTGTAAGCATGGGCTGGGCGTACCAACTTGAATTTATTTTTTTTTTATCCAATCACAAAAAAAAATATTTCTGGCTCGGAAAAACCCGTTCTGGTCGACCACTTACTTGGCCGGACTGCCAGATTTTCTCGATTTTTTACCATGTCTAGATTTAAGGTCAAAACCAAATTGACCGGACCGAGCCGGTTCACACAACCAATATAAAAACAACAAACTTGATTGGAATTGATGAAAATTTTGATATAAATAAATGAAAGTGAATAAGAGAATGTCCAAGAGAGAAGTTTGCATCTTTCTCAGCCTGCACGTGCAATCAAATACCAATAAATCAGATAACAAACTTGGGACCTAAGAACTCCTTTGGCCGTCAACACAAGCCATCGTAAAACATAAACCAAAAAACAAACACATTGCGTGCGCTCTTTTCCCTGCAAAAATCTTTGTCTGTATGTCCTTCTCCAACATTCATTCCCATGAAATTTCCTCTTTTGTTTGCTAATTAATGTTTGATGCTTCAGTTCTAATAGTATGGGAGCTCAGAAGAGCATCCATGCTGGCAAAGGTCAGTGAACAGATAAATGGATACAAATAGTTTTTATTTGTTCTTTCAATTGTCTTTTATTTATTTAAATCAATGGTTTTGATTACATGTAACAGCCAAGATTGATGTGAATGTTGATTTCACCCATAAGCTATGTGCTTCTTTGATGCTACCCCCACTCAGGTTCTTCCCCATTTTCATTCTTTAAAAATTTACCCAGTAATCAATTTCCATTTCTATCATTTTCATTCATTCTCTTTGTGTAGCAGGAACACTGGCAGCCCTCTTTCACTGATAATTGGGAGGTATGTGTATAGCAATGCAATTGTTGGCAAGTAATAAGTTTTTGTTTGGGATTTTAAATAACAGAATAATGCAACTGCTAAATTTGGATGGTGGTTTGACAATTAATTCAATTGGGTTATTTTCTTTTATAGTCTTTGCATCAAACACCCCAATTTATTTGGTGGGAGTGAGAAGCTTGATGTATCATGGGATAAGGGGCTGTATGATTCAAATGTATTGGTAGCTTATAGGAGACCAAGACCTGAATGGCTTGCTCAACAGTGTTTTATTATTCAGGTGAGTATCTATGTTAGTCTTTTACTGCTTTTGTATTGTTTTATGGATGAGAATTGAGAAATAATTGAAGATTGAAATGAGATTAGAATCAGGCCCTTCTGAATTCCCCAACCAAGTTTATTCAATTGATTGAAAATCCAACTCAGAAATTGAAGGAAAATGTTTGATTTTGTGCACTAATCACATCATTTTATTTACTGGATTTTGCGAATTACTGGGCTCAGCATTCTGTTTCACCTGAAATCGGAGTTCATGGTATGCCAATTGACAATTTCTCTCGTTCGGGAAGTGGAGGTGTGAATTTGTCTAGATTATCATTTGGCTTGGATCTGAATGAGCCTGCGAGTTCTCAATGGAGCAGCACAACCAGTGTTAAATTTGAGGTTAAGGCCAAGCTTATTGCAACTTTTATGTCTCTTTTGGGCATGCAACTTCTTTGCATTATTTTCATCTCCAGTCAGATAATTAAGATTTGGTGAGAGAGTAATAGTTGTGAGTAAAAATGCAGCAAGTGCGCCTGCTGAATGATGATGGCCGCTCCATACTTAGTGATCTTGATGGGTTCCCAGTGACTTGCAGGTAGTCAAGGTTTATGTTATTTCACTTACAAGTTTCTCTGACTTTGACTAACATTGTTGCAAAATTTTTGTGATGCAGTGGCAGACCCCATGACTGTATGGTAGTTTTGAAGCAAGAATCTCGATATGCAAAAGCAAATGATCACAGTTTTTCTCATGTATGTTATATATATATATATATATATATATATATATATTTACTTTTTCATTTTGATGGGATTCTAGTTATATCTTACAACATTCTTAATTTTGTCTTGATATGTTAATAGTAAAGAGCCAATTGTGTTGTTTTCTGCTAACTACAAGTTTTCCTGTGTTCAGTTCAGCATGCAAATAGAACAAGGGATACCTGTTTTGTCAAAGTGGCTAATCTTCAACCGGTTCAAATTTGTTGCAACAAGGGGAATTAAACTTGGGCCAGCATTTTTCTTGGCAAGGTGAGTAGTGTTTTATTTTCTGTCTCGAGTGAATGCTACCCAGTTGTTTGAGCAAGTGTCGATGATAGTTTTAAGAAAAAGTTGAAGACTTTGATAACAATGGGAAATAGCAAACTAAGATATGAAAATAATATACAGGAATTTTATACTAGCATACATAAAATGACATGCACTAGGAAGCACTAGAGATGTACATAAATCAATTGGAAGTATGTAATCTGTTATGTCTGCTACTGTTCCTTTTCTAGGGTAGATCCTAAAGAGGAAGGAATAATTTCCCATAGGAAGCCATTTGGAAGACTTGTGATGGTTGCTTTCTTTTTGCTTGGAAAGCTGCATGGGGAGGATATTGATCATAGACGAACTCCACGGAAAAGAAATTCTTTTTAAGCTTGGTACTTTGTGTAAAGAATATTGATCAAAGTGAGGATTTTGTGTAAAAGGATATTGAATATAGTGAAAGGATAGTCAAAAAGTGTTATCTTTGTAAGCTTGAAATGGAATAGTTCAGCGCCTTTTGTTGAGGTGTGTTTAGGCATGCTTTGGAGAGCTGTATCAGAAATATCTGGAGTGGCTGCAGAGTCAATTGAAAATGAATTGAAGGTATTGACAGGTTAATATTTTACATTGTAATTGCTGAATGTACATGTTAGCTAGCAACCCTTGGGACGTTTTAATGTTGGCATCTCCTAACAAAAAGAATGACAGATTAAAAAAGTGTAGGATCAGATTACCTATGAATGAGTGATTTGCCAGAAAATAAAAATCAAGTCATTCTTGATACTATTAAAGTGTAAATAGAAGGGATGAACCTAAGTTTAGGGAATCTATTATATATATATTAAAGCTAGAGCATAAAGAAAGTTGAAACTCACTGTATACTCACCATTCCATTTTTCGTTTTATTTTATAAGTTTTTGAGATTTTATATAATTTTAAATGTTAGTTAGTTAATTAATAGGATATGTAATATGAAAACTAAAGAGTTTTTTTTTAATTATTTTTTCATATAATATTAGGTAATTAATAGGATATTTAATATGAAAACTTAAGAGTTCTTTTTTTTTTTTTTTTTTCATATAATAATTTTATTTGAACAAATTAAGTAAAGAAAAAAAGAAAAAGAAAACAACACTATAAGAGAAATAAATAAATACGATAGGATAATATTTTTGATACATTTTAATTGCTTTTATTTTTATGTTCTCTCATAACTCTCTCTTTTTTTTATTGAATATTGTAATTGATAATCTGAATTTTTATTTAGTATAAAAATATTGATGAGGAGACCGGTTCATAAATTTATTAAAATAATTATTATTATTTATAGAAAATATACAATAATTTTACATTTATATAATTTTTTTGGAATAATATTTATATATCTTTACTTTTATATAGCATAAAAATTAATTAAAAAATAATTTTTAATATTCATGTGGGATTACGACTAGGTAATGCTTAAAGTAGGATAACTTGCTGGCCATGTAAATACCAATGCTTTGTATGCAAGCTGCACATGTTGCTGTCTCCATGTGCTTCCCAGAATCAACCAATAAGTAATTTAGGATTCAATAATTAAGTAATTCTTTCTTTTCTATTTTCTATTTTCTATTGCTCTTACCTTTTCTTCTCACAGCCTGACAGGTGGTTCCATTGTAGGGGACATGGCTCCTTATCAAGCATTTGCTATTGGTGGTGTTGGTAGTGTGAGAGGGTATGGTGAGGGCGCTGTTGGATCTGGGAGATCGTGTCTGGTTGCAAATAGTGAATTAACATTCCCTTTGGTATGTAATGCCTCTACAACTTGTTAGAGAATTGTAACATGGGCATGTATTTTCTGTGCATACTGTTATACTGTTTACAATTTCTGGATTCTTCTAAGTGCATAAGATGTTCATTTGGCTTTAAATCTTCATAAGATGTTCATTTGGCTTTACTACAAAGAATCATTGTGGAAGATTTGAGTTATTTACTAATTTTATATATTTTTGTAGTCTGCAAAACCATTTGATAAAATTAAAAAAAAAAAAAAAAAAAAAAAAACTGTTCATTTTTCTTGCAAGATTTTATTATTGAACATGTCCTGTTTAGTCTCAGGGTTGCATGTCAATGCATGGAACAGTTGCTTTATGATGAAATAATTACCATATTGGGAGCCTGATTTGGTGCTATGCTGTCAGTTGCATTGCATTGAGTAGTTACTGTCTCATTACCCTGTGCCTATGCTGTCAGGTTTTAGTAGAGGCTTAGCAAATTTTTTCAGAGAAACTACTTGGTTCTATCTGATACCATCAGCAGTGGGTACATAAACATGAGTTCTGGAAATAATTATATTTGCTTGTTATGATCTCAAGAGCCATGTAAACTACAAGCTTGAAGTATCTCGTCATAAGAGACCATTTACATGAAAAGGAAAAATCAAATAAAGAAACTTTACTTTTATGCTACAAAGAAAGTTCTCGTGTTGTTGTATACACAAACAAAAATTACAAATGCATAAAACTAAAACGGTTCATTCCCTTCTTTTTCATTATTACCAAGCAAGTTTTCTCCTTAGATGAGAAATTGTTTGCAGCATGTTGATGGGTGGGATAGGTGTAGTAGGGTCATTTGCTCTTGTTTGGAATCTTTGTTAATACAAGCAAGGGTGGAAGTCCTACTTGGGAGAGACAAAAAAAATGTTATTCCTGATGGGTAGAAACAAATCCCTAGAACATGATTTTTCTTCCCCTTTTATCATGTCTACAAGTTCCAAGTAAAACACCTATACCATGTTCATCATGACTTTCATCTCATGAACGCTTATAAATTATAATATTAATATATGATTAACTAGTATTATATCTGAATTTCATTCTTAAAATGAAAGGTCGTGGAACTATGTGAAAGTGAGTGTGTAATTGCAGGATTTAGTCCTTTAATTTTGCAATTTCAATAATGGCATAGCCATAGGTTTAAAGGAGCAACAATAGGACCATTCAATGTCTGGAGGAGTTATTGTTGGGCATATGGTACTGTAATTATACTATTTATATACCTTTCTTTTTGTTGGCCCTTCAAGGCTAATGTGATCCTGAACAGATCTAGGATTGAATAATCAAATAGCCTTTTTTTCTTTTTTCTCCATCATTTCATATTTTCATATTTTTGTGCTGTGAACTTTCATTGTCTGTTGATGTCCTGAGTCTGGCCAATAGGTTGGTAAAGCTAGAAACAAAATAAGGTGATATAATGTGACTCATCACTATGGCTATTGATAATAAAAAAAATTGTCATTGCTATTGATTCTTGAATTTGATTGCAAAAATTTTGTGGCAAATTCACATTCTTTTGCTGTGTTTTGTTAATATTTTTTGCTCAAGATTTGAGATCTAACTAAATAAAATAAGATAACTTTCTTTCTTTGTTCAGAACAAGATGTTGGAAGGTGTTGTTTTCATGGACTGTGGAACAGACTTGGGCTCTGGTCGTCTTGTACCTGGTAAGTTTTTGTTGACCTGCAACTGCAATTTTGTTGATATCGTTTAAAAATATTCTGAGTAAAAAAGAGAAACAGGTGGGGGTGGGGAGTTTATGACGGAAGAGTAGTTTATGATGGAAGAGTAGTTTATGATGGAGTATGAACTTTTAATCCTGAGGTTTACAAGGGGCCTAATCCACAGATTTCTGGTAGCATGTCTCTGGCCAACATTTTAGGATGGTAATGAATTCATTTTAAGTTAGAAGTGAAGATATGGATCAAAACACATCCTAAGTTTGTAACCAGTTACCTGAACCTATACTAGAGGGCATACATTTCCCAAGATATGCTTCAAAATTTTTACCTCATAAGACAAATAATCAAAATGAAAAAAGTCAGGGAAATTTTTTACTTGGATTAAGGTTTGTCATGGGATGAATTGGGAGTGATTAAACAAGGAAACTGTGAATGGTACTGTAGACATTAATTTGCCATTTTTTTATTACAATTTTAAAGTTAATTGATGTAATATGAATAGGATTTGACAACAGAGAGTTATAGGGTTTTAGGTAATGAAATTCAAATCTAAATTGTTTGCCAAATTGTTTAAAAAAATGGAGCAAAAGATAAATTTTTAGACCAACACCTAAAATACAATTCATTGGGCATCACATCTAAGGTCTAAATGGTATCACTCCGGGACTTAATATTGCATCACATAATTCCAAAGAGTTTCAAGGTCTGCAATCTGTATACAATTAAAGTGCACACATATTTAAACATTTAGGGGCTGTTTACTTATAGAAAACTAGGCTTGTTTTCCAAAAAACTTTTCTAAAAAAACAGAAAAATAGAGTTTTGTATTCAAATATCGTAATTTTCTAAATAGAAAATTGAAAACTGGATTTTCCAATTTTCCACATTAAAACTAAATTTTAGAAAACAACTTTGTTTTCTGTATTTTCCTTTATCACAAATTAACTGCTTTCCAAGTTGGAAAACACACATTTCCACTTCATTTTAGCTTCGGAACTTGGGATTGAATCCCGCAAATGCAATGTCTTATATTTTTGCTTTTTTTTTTTTAATTATTTTTTCAATTCTTTTTATTCTTTTCTTCAATTTTCTTTTCTCCTTTTATATGCTTTTATAATTAAATTTTCAATTATTTTATTTTTTTCATTAATTTTATTTTTTTCCTTCTTTTATATGCTTTATTTAATTAATTTTTCAATTCTTTTTGTTCTTTTCTATAATTTTTTTTCCTTCTTTTATGCTATAATGATTTTGTAAAATAAACTAAAAATATTTTCCATTATCTTCAGTTAAAAATTAATTATTTCACTAATAAAAGTGACTATATATATTATACTCCCTCCGTCCCAAAAAGGTCGTTCACTATTCCTTTTTAGGATGTCCTATAATACTTGGCCACTCTAAAAATAGATATAGGTATTTGTCCATTTTATCCTTTTTAATTGAAAAGTGTAATATTTATCTATTTTCAAAATTAATAAAAAATGTTGTAATAAATAAGTATAAGTAAGGGTATAAGTGGAAAAATATAATAAAATTTATGAGTTGGCAAGTAATAAATGATGTTTTCTTAAACTGTGTGAGAAAAAAAAGTGGACAACCTTTTTGGGACGGAGGTGGTAGTAATTTTTCTCACAAAATTAGCTATGAAACTTTTTGTAATAAGTAGACAATACTTGAATTACATAAAATATCATGATAAAATGTTCTCTATCTATGTAATATACAATTAATATTTAAGGAACAAATTAGAAAGTGCTAATTTAAAAAAATAATAACAGTAATCCCTCCTAGTTAATAAAATAAAATAAAATAAAAAAAGAGAGAGCATGATAGTTTAGTTGTAAACTAAGTCATAACGAGTAACAAAAAACAAAAAAAGAAAATTACAATATGATTATGTTTTCTAATTTCAAAATGGAAAATAATTTTTCTATATCATTAACAAATGAACACATTTTACAATTGTAAATTAATTTTCCATGAAGATGAAAACTGAAAGATTTTCAAGAAAATAGAAAATTGTTTTCTATAAGTAAACAGGCCTTAGCATTCCTTGTTCTCTAAGGAAATGGGTCCCTCCTTGGAATCAAATTGTTTGTTGACTCCTAAACTACTTAGGATTAAATATCAAAACCTAAACGACTTTAATACACTACCATTCCTAAAATTGTTGTCATTTCTATAATATTATGCATTTTCATGTGAAAAAAGCTTTCCTTAAGGTTAAAGATTTCATGATGGGTCACTTTTACTGAGAAATGCCTCAACCAAACATTCAGAATTCATTTCAACTTGGCAATCTAACTGCAGTACTGTAATTCCTTTTGAATGGAAAAGAATTTAATAGTAGTCTCACTGAAAATCAAGAGTTTTTAAAAGATATCTCTGTAAATCACCTGAAAGAGATCTCTGTAATTCCAAACCTAGGTGTTCCTTTCAGTAATTTACTGGAGGAGAGTGCTAGATTTTAGCAAATCTGTAACATGGTTGGTCGACTTCATAGCTCATTCACTTTTAGAACCCCTGGCCTCAATGCACAGCAAGGACTTATAAAGCTAATAGGAAATATGCAAGCTACATTTTTAACAACTGTAATGCTGGAATTGTCTGGGCATAGACCCTACTTTTTCTAATGCCCCATACCACCCTCTTCCCTTGAAAGAAAAGTTCTTTATTTGTCTAGATTTTTTTTTCTTTCCCTTTTCCAATTATTGGTTACACAACTTGTTAACTGCATTATAGAATAAGCACCCAAGTGGGCCAGAAGGAGGAAATCTAATGTAATGACTAATGTATATCAACATTGAACATGCTTCACTAGAACTATCTGTATTCAGTAGAATTCTGCCCACTTCTATTTCCAATGGCATTTTAATATTATCATGATAAATTGCTTCTGAACTTTCCTTTGACAATCCCCCCTCCCTCAAACCCAAAGCAAAAAAAAAAAAAAAAAGCAACAGTCGCATATCTTCATAATTAGTTTGAATTGGAGTTTCAGGAAATCCAGCACAAAGGCAGCGCAAACCAGGGTCTGGAATTGGGGTGGGCTATGGCTTTCGCTTGAAGTCTCCATTTGGTCACTTACAGGTTGACTATGCCATCAATGCCTTTCACCAAAAAACTGTCTACTTTGGCATTAGCAACCTTATTTCATGATGAATGTGATGAATGTTTTATACCTCAAAGCGGCAGTTCCACTTTTTTCCCAGTGGTTTAAATTATTTATTGAGAAGAGTTGAGGGGTTGGATAGGGTTGCAATTCAAAGAAACATTAACCTTTTGCTGCTGCTGTGTATAATCTGTTCAGTATAAAATTTCAAGCATGGGATATGTGGAGTATTTTTCACTGCATTTCTGTGGGCGTATAGGAAAAACAGTTTCGCTAGCTGAAATCAAATTCATAGTGTAGAAACAATGATAACTCCATTGATTCATTTTGAAATGAACTTTCTTTTTAACCATATAGGCAAATAACTCTTTAGCCTTTTCTTTTGTTAATACTAATTTTCCGCATGTTGCAAGGCTGCTAACTTTGAAATGTGCTTATGAAAATTTATTATCTGTTATTTCAGCAAAGGAAATATCTGAAGGGATTCCATTATTTGTTTATACTGCTTGTTAGTCTGGGGTCGAAAAATGTTAAAATTTTCAAAGACTTGGCTCATCCCACCTGTACAAATTGAGGCCTGCAAACCACGAGCAAGCCTTTTACCACCTCTTTCATTTGCCACTAATGAGCGTTTGTCCCCTCAGGACGCTGGATATTAACAGGCCAGTTTGAGTTTGATTCAGATCAAATTTTATTATCAGGCCATAGTCTGTACTCTGTAATACCAAACTTGGTACTCATGGTAGTATTAATTAAGAGTTTTTTACACAAATACATAAAAAATGAGAAAATATTATAAAAATAATCTAAAAAAAACTTTAAAAAATGTCTATTCAGTTGCTTTTTATTACAAAAATACTTCCATTGACTTTTATATTATATATGTGATGGTGAGTTTTCTTAAAATGAATTTTTTTTAAATGATAATCTAATAATATATATATATTTTAAATCTCAACAATTCTAAATTTCTTTTTAATATTATTATAAAATTAATTAGGTAGAGAATTTCCAAATTAACTAATATATAGAAACTAAATTAACTAATATATAGAAATTTTAAATTTAACAAATTACCTAAACCGCTCAAAACTAATTATTTACCTTTTTGAATCCCTTAGTTATTCTTGGTAGTTTGGATCCAAATCAATATAATTGATTGGGTTTGAATATAAATCAAATCGAATAAAAATAAAAA
>CATKHJ010444156.1:0-13852 GCA_949750685.1 Vernicia montana | reverse complement strand
AATATAGTATAATAATATATAGGTTATTTTCAATGATTTAGTTCATTGTACTTGGAAATTTTCCATCTAAAACAAGGGAAAAAAATGATGAGTCCAAGCATGTACTTGAAAGTTGATAGGTTGATAATCAGGTTTCAATTGCCTTTTTTTATTTTTATTTAATCCGGGGTCTAATGATTAGTTGATAACGTGCCTCTCAAATGCAAGAGCACTAGCACTCTACCAGTATTATCCATTTGCCATTAAATAAATAAATTATATATATATATTAAAAAAGAGAAAAAAGAAATTTCTCCTTAAAAAAGAAATTTCTCCTTTCCAAAGAAAAGAAAAAAAGTCCCCGCAGCGAAGACCACAAGCTCCTAACCACATCAAGAACTAAAATAAACTATCCATATTAGTATAATTTTCACCATTACATACAAAATGAATTGTTGAAATTTTTATACAAATCAAAATCTAAAATTTCAGACATGGAGATAATAATAATTTTTTTAAAAAAAATCTTGATTTAAAATTTCATAATGTAAATTGTATTAATATTAATATGAGTTATCATGTTTATTTTCAATACCAGACAAGACCATTAGAATTTAAAAGGAACAATGATTAATGCCTCAATGGTGCAGGATGCAGGTGGAGTCACATCACTTAGGAGTGTGTCTTATATCTGCAGGTGCAATTTCTATATTTTGATATACTCTGTCCTTCCAAGATGTCATTTCTTTTCCGCCCTTCCTTCTTCATTAGACATGGCAGCTGAGTTGGATGAGGTAATTTCAGGTTCGATTCATTTTCTGGTTATCGTGATTTTGAATGTCGTCTTTTTCATAGAGTTCAAGTTGAATTACTGTGAGTTGTGTTTTAGTTTCAAATGAATCAACGAGTTGATTATTAAAAAAGATTTCAAGTCATGCTGGAATCATTTTCAAATTTAATTTTAAAAATAAATTTTAAAGTCGAATGTTAAAAATGATTTCAGATCATGCTCGAATCACTTTTAAATTTAACTTTAAAAATAAACTTTAAAATCGAATCGCATCAAATTACAATAAATTTTTTATGAAAATAAATTATCCATATATAATATTTCAAAATTTAATAATAAAAATAAACATTACAATTTTAAAATATCACATATATAATTTTTATACATATAAAATACTATAACATAATACATAAATACCTTTCAATGTGTATATATATATAATAACATAATAATAAAATAATCAAACTGAAAAATTCTAATATATTGTAATAACGATATTTTTTTTATTCTAACAAGTAATTTAAAAATTTTGTCAAAATTTTAAATTTTAAGATGATAATCCTATAAAATAAAAATAATTAAATAAATTTGAAAAGTATAACATATTTAATTATATTAATTAAAATAAGATAAATTCGATATTTTATAATTACAAGAATTAAATTAATAATAATTAAGTTTATTTTTATATTAAATATATATACATTAATTATGTAAAAAAATTGATATTAAACAATAAATTTGACAATAAATTGATTCATAATATATTAACAATAAATATATATACATTATTAAAACTTTGGTTTAATTTTATTTAACAATAAATTTGATATTAAAATTTTTTTTACTCGTTCAGGTCAATTTTGGTTCGGATCAGATTTGACTCATTCAGATAAAAAATAAAATTCATTCGATTAACTAAGATCTGATCGGGTTGACCCTCAAATTTTTTGAATTTAATCGGCTCAAAAATTCTCACATCTATTCTTCGTATTCTTTTCTTATTTGCTAAGAAAAAGATAATGCTGCCTCCTAATAATTTAGGATTCAATCAATCATTGAGTGTAGTTCAAAAAGAAAATTATTCATTGAAATTATGTTTATATTCTTTTTCTTTGTAGTAACAAAGTTACTTATGTCCAATTTTCTCTGTATATTATACTATATATACATTCTTTTTATAAGATAATTAATTAATCAACATTGATTAATCTTCTATAGGAATTGAATTTGAATAGAAGTTTTTGAATCAAATCCATAGATCGTATTAGAATTTGCCTCTTCTAAAACTATGTAGGAGGATGAACTAGCTGACAAGAATAAAATGAGATAGAAACAACTAATTTGTTGCGAAATGTATTTATGTATCTCACATTCAATAAATAGAAAATATATAAGAGACTTACATTAAAGAATTAGAAAATATATAAAAGATTTATAAGTGAGTGAGTATTGAACTTAGTATAAATCAATTGGTTTTGTAATACTTATCTATTTATAAGTTCATGTGTGTACGAACCTAAAGACTTTAATATGGTATCAAAACTTGGAGTGGATCTTAAGACTTATGTTCAAGCTCGTTGTTAAACTCATAATAATGATGTCAGTCCGGACCGAAGTTTAGAAAGAAATCAATGCAGCCAGTCCATTTGATGAGATCCCTATATATATAAGTTTATAAATAGGTAAATATTAGATCTACTCATATATTTAATGTGAGATTTATTTTTCAATACTAAAGAGATTGACTTAATATTGTGTATGAAAAATTGATTAGTAATATAATTAACTTAACTCTAAAAATATAAAAATTGTTATAAATCGGCTTATTAACACAGCAGATCAAAGACAATAATAAAAAATATAAAGCAATAAAGTAAAGAGAAGAAAATAGATAGAGAAAAAATATGTAGAGAGAAAAGAGATTCAAAACTCTTATATTAAATTAACCCTAACTTCCCTTATATATATGAATAACTAGTATTTTGGTGTATACAATATTATTGAAATAGTCATATATTATAATATCTTTAAAATATACTCAAGTATATTTAAGTAATATTCACATATAATAATTTATTTATAACACTCCTCCATGGATATTACTTGCGCTATGAATATGCCTTGTTAAAAACCTTTTTAGAAAAAACCCAGTGGGAAAAAAAAAACATAGCTAAGGAAAATATTATATATAATTCATGCGTTATTATGTCATTGTACAGACTATCTCATTAAAATATTTGGTCAAGAAAATCATGTGGGACAAAAACTTGACTAAGAAAAAAGAGTACAAAATTATACTGATTCGCTCCCCCCTGATGAGGACAACATTTTAAGACAGCGCATATCAATCAATAAAACAAAACGTTCAAATATGACATTAGGTGAGGACTTAGTAAACAAGTCTGCTAGGTTGGCACTCGAGCGAATTTGATGGATATCAATTTTATTACTCTTCTGGAGCTCATACGTGTAAAAGAGTTTGGGTAAAATACGTTTAGTTTGGTTATCCTTGATATATCCACTTTTAATTTGTGCAATACAAGTTGCATTAATTTCAAACAACATAATGAGAGTATCTTTTATTGCAGTATCACCATAAATAAATACATAACCAATATGAGATCTACCATTACGGGGATCAGACAAATAACTAGCATTCGCATATCCCACCAATGTCTCATCTGAATTATATGAAAATATACCTAAATCAATAGGACCTCGAAAATAATGCAATAAGTATTTTACATCACTCCAATGTCTCTTAGTAAGTGCAGAGTTATACCTAGTTAGCAGATTTACTACAAATGCAATATCAGGCATGGTGCATATCAAGCCATCACTCCAATGTCTCTCAAATAAATATCATTTTCATAAGGTCCCATATAGGTAAGTTGTTATGACATCCATAAGGTGCATATCAAGCCATTCTTTAACTGTCATACTAATCAAATAACGGAACGTGATCATATCCATAACAGGAGAATAAATTTTCTCATAGTCAATGCCAGGTCTCTGCGAAAAACCCTAGTCAACTTGCCTTGCTTTATATCTTACCACATCATTCTTCTGATTATGCTTTCAGACAAACACCCATTTATACCCAACTGAATTCACATTTTGGGGAGTCAGCATAACAAGTATGAATTCATTGCGTTTAGAGCAAGTATAGTTTAACCTGAATTGCCTCTTTCCTTGATGGTCAGTCATGTCTATGCTGACATTCAATTATATTCATAGGTTCTAGATCCAGATTGTCTCTTGAAACAACAAGAGCTACTGTTGAGACAAATTCATCGTCAACGATAAATGAATTTCTATCTAATGTTTCTCTTGTATTCACAAAATTAACTGAGATCTCATCTCATCAACTCCAAGAGCCATATCCGGAGGATCTAATTTTTTCGTTTTCTCAGTTTGTGTCTCATCATTTGGCTATAACTCTTTGACTAAGATCTTCCTCTTCAAGAGGCTTCTCTTTAGGATATTTTCTCAGTGACGCTGCTTTTCTTTTTCGCGGATTTTTATCTTTAGTTTTAATTTACCGTCCACGCTTCTGTTGTGTGTCGAGCTCGATTGATTTTTTTATTTTCAATAGGAAACACAACCCTTGCTGGGGTATTAGCAGCTGGAATATGAGACTTTTTTACTCTTTTGGCATCTGTAAATGTATCTGACAGTTGAGTTGCAATTTGTTGCAACTACATTATTTTCTAAACTTCTAGTTCACTCTGACTTGCACATGGATCAAAACTATTTAAACGGTCTTCCTTCCAATTTGCCTTGCTTTATATCTTACCACATCATTATTCTGATTATGCTTTTAGACAAACACCCATTTATACCCAACTGGCTTCACATTTTGGGGAGTCATCATAACAAGTATGAATTCCTTGCGTTTAGAGCGAGTATAGTTCAACTTGAATTGCCTCTTTCCATGATGGTCAGTCATGTCTATGCTGACATTCAATTATATTCATAGCTTCTGGATCAAGATTGTCTCTTGAATAAACAAGAGCTACTGTTGAGACAAATTCATCGTCAAAGATAAATGAATTTCTATCTAATGTTTCTCCTGTATTCACAAAATTAATTGAGATCTCATAATTTTCATGCATCTCATCAACTCCAAGAGCCATATCCGGAGGATCTAATTTTTTCCTTTTCTCAGTCTGTGTCTCATCATTTGGCTATAACTCTTTGACTAAGATCCTCCTCTTCAAGAGGCTTCTCTTTAGGAGATTTTCTCAGTGACGCTGCTTTTATTTTTTGCGAATTTTTATCTTTAGTTTTAATTTACCGTCCACGCTTCTGCTGTGTGTCGAGCTCGATTGATTTTTTTATTTTCAATAGGAAACACAACCCTTGCTGGGGTATTAGCAGCTGGAATATGAGACTTTTTCACTCTTTTGGCATCTGTAAATGTATCTAACAGTTGAGTTGCAATTTGTTGCAACTACATTATTTTCTAAACTTCTAGTTCACTCTGACTTGCACATGGATCAAAACTATTTAAACGGTCTTCCTTCCAGGAAATTTCTCGATATTCTTTATCACTAACAGGTACTTTTCTCTCTCCCTAATGTCGAGAAATATACCTCATCAAAATAAATTCCAAGTCTCCTATGTGGACCTATTTTCGCACATTGAGTTGGCGCTATTGGTATGGCACAACCAAATACTCACATATGAGAAATATTAGACTCATGTCCATGTACAAGTTTTAAGGGAGAGTATGTATGATATGCGTTCGAATTCGAAGTGAAGCTGCATGCACAATGGCATGTCATGCCAAACCTTCAAGGTTTGATTATTGAACTTCAGGTTCAACGCAATATGTTGTTCATGTATATTGAGAGTCAAACAATAATGAAATGATTAATAGATTACAATGCACAAAATAATATGGATAAATAAATTAAACAACTTATTGATATAAAATTTTAAAAATATCCCAAAAATAATATCTAGACTTATTTAAATATAACCCAAATAAGATGTAAAAACATTAAAAATGAAATCCAACAAAGCAATAAGAATAATAAAAAAAATAAAAATTCCTAGTCAATTACTCCTTCAAAGAGTCTACATAAAAATCACTAATATTGAGCTGAATTGTATCCTCTATGTAGATTGTTTCTCTTCCAGATTTTCATGATCTACCAAATGTAACTCACTTTGACTTTTGACATTTTGGTAAAGCTCAACAAGATGTTTAGGTTTACGATAGTTACGACTCCAATGGCCTATTGATCCACATTTGTAACAAAGTTGTTCGATAGTTTTATCTTGCTTGTTACTATTTTCGTTCTTCTTGAAGGTGTTTTTGAAACCAAAATATTGTCTACGCCCAAGTCCATGTCCACAAGCATTTCTATTGTTCCTACCTCGCCCACGACCTCTACCACGTCAATTATATATGTGGTTATCTACAACATTCACTTCAGGAACTGCTTTTGTATTAGTGAGCCTAGCTTGATAATTTCTCATTAACAATTCATTGTTCTTTTCAGCCACTAGAAGATAAGCAACAAGTTCATAATATTTTGTAAATTTTCACTCTCTATATTGCTGCTGCAGGAGCATTTTAGAGGCATGAAAAGTAGTATATGTCTTCTCTAGCATATCATGTTTTGTAACTTTTTCACCACACAATTTGAGCTGTGAAGTGATTCTAAACATGACTAAATTCTATTTTGAAACAGACTTAAAGTCTTGTAAGCATAGATTTAGCTAGTCATATTGAGCTTATGGTAGGACCACAGCCTTCAAGTAATCGTATCGATCTTTAAAACTCTTCTAGAGAACACAAGGATCCTTAACAGTAAGATATTAAGCCTTTAAATCCTCACCTAAATAACGTCTAAATAGGATCATAACCTTTACTTTGTTTTGGTTTGATGCTGTATTTCCTTAATAGTTTCACCCAACTCGTTAACATCTAAATGCTTTTCAGCATCAAGAACTCACATCAAATAATTACTCCCATTGAGTCCAAGAGCATATACCAAAATATAAAAATATCAACCAAACTTTAATTCATTATACTTCACTTTTTCTATTTAAATAACTTAATTCACATATATTTCAAATATATTTAAATAAGCCGATCAGAAAAATAAATTAATATTTAATTTAATAAAGATTAAATTCATAATTTATCCTATTAAAGAAAGGTAAGCACTAATTGTGCTTCTCTATACCAACACAAATATAGACAACTTATTATTATCCTTTTGATCGAAGATCAAAACTCAAGAAAATTATACTTTTATAATATAATAACTTATGTTTCAATTAATAATTTTCATTATTATGATTAAAGATATATTGGTTCATTGCCTTACCAATAAAATCAATGCAAAACACTAGCACCAATAGTAAATATAGAGCTTAATAAAACTTCATCAAATAGCAGCACATGACAAGGTATTGTATAACTTAAGACCAATAATTAAATTTATTTAAGATGTGCAATTGTTTTCATGAATTTCACTAATATTGCAATCCGCACAAAACACCAAGTTATTTTTATGGTTTTAAAGCTCACGGCAGTACACAAAATATATGAGAAATTTTATGCGCACCAAATAATAATATCTCCATCAAACAACAATAATAAAATTATTATCATAAAAATAATAATAATATATTATGGAGAATTTAATAATGCACATATGCAAAATTAAAATTTAATATTCTAATCCAATTATAAATATGTATAAAGTCTGATCTCTTGTCATTGTACCACACAATAAAAAAAAAATAAAACAAATAAAACACAAGTCATGAGCCTTGATTTAAGCTTAATCGGTTTGACTAAGTGTCCAACTAGGTGGTATGCTTAGTGACCTCTACAACAGTGCCTCATGATTAGGTTCCATTAGTCCAATTTTAAATTCAGCTCAATCCACGTAGCTAAGTTGGAATCTTATTTTATTTTTTATTCTGTAGTGGTCTTATGCCACTTAAACACATCCAAAAGCACATAAGCCATCAATGAGTACAACCAAAACCACAAAACCACATGTTTTGAGAGAAAAATAAATAAAAGAAATTAGCCCACAATACATTTAGGAATTTAATAAATTCACTAACACAATATCATAGATAATCCATATTTTATAAGAATTCAAAACTCACTTTTTTTAATTTTAGTTACGAATTATAATTCCGCACAAACTGCCAAATTATTTTTTATGGTTTTAAAACTTACGGTAGTACACAAAAATATATGAGAAAATTTTCTCCATCATGTACTTAGACTCGGATATGGCCTATAATAAAAATAAAACTACTACCAAAATATATATACCTTTATATGTCACCCTTATCAATTAATGAATTGAAATTAATAATAATAATAAGAAGAAATCAATAACAAGCACAAGTGACATCATACAATAATCATACAAATATTCACTAGGAAGAAGTTAAAAGAGTATCATCTCCTTCATCACTGGAACCCAGATCACTACTAAAATTTGAAGCATAGCTAGCATCTGTACATATGTATAAGCAGGGACCAATGCCCCCCTCAAATTTTTAATTTTTTTATTTATTATGTAGCAAAAGTATAGAAATTGATGGGTGGTGTATTTGGTTATCATACTAATGTTTTTACCTAGAGGTCATTGGTTCGAATCCGGAAAGAAACATTCTTTAATCTTTTTTATTTTGAGTTATATATATATAATTGCATTAGATAAAATATTGTTTGCTTTCATCTACACAACTTATAGAAGATTACACAATGAGATCAAATATAAGTTCCTATAATTAAACAAATTCAGTTGCAATTAACTAACTATGTAAGTTCTTTGCAACAATTCAAAATAATCAAGAAAATAAGATAATATAGAAAGATCTAGATATTGGTTGTTAAAATAATCAAGAAAACATATGGAAAGAGTATATGTTTTTAGCTTCACCAATGTTATCTGATAATTTTCTTGAGAAATTATTCTTTGACAAATCAAGGAGATGTTCATGGAGGCGGCAGTTCAACTGCCTAATTGATTGGTTGAATGGAAAATTAAAATTTAATTTATTTGATTCCTTATAAAATCGGATGCTAAATTCTAGGTGTACAAGTCGACAAGTGATTTTTTTTCTTGTTAGTCGTTAAGAACTAAGTTGGACCCCCCTACATTCAAATCCTGACTCCGTCACTGTGTATAAGGCACTTGTCCTCAAAAGACCTCTCACATATCTTGCACTAAATATTCACAAATTTCACTTGTACTCATTTGGCATTATGTAAGAGACTAGAACGTATTAAATTTGCGATTACCAATTAATAAGCCAAATAAGTGCATTTAACATATATATATGGGAGAGTTTTCAATGGTTACGGTTCCTTGGGTAACCACCATAAAAATTTGTGCAAGTATTAAATGGTTATGTATGTTAGAATAAGTATTAATTAAGATGACTTACTATAATAAGTTTAACAAATTACCACTTAATCTTTAATTATAAAGAATTTAAAAAAAAACTTTTAATTATAAAAATTTTCTAAATTCATATTATTGTATTTTTTTTTTCAAACAAAAATTTTGTTAACCCTTTTAAAAGTAAAAAATCAAAAAAAAAAAAAAAACAACTTTCAAGGATTCGGGAAAATTTTATGAAAAGTACTAAAAGGAAAATTTTATAATGTTGTCTATTCATTGAAAGTTAAATGATATAATTAAATATATATAATCAAGATTATGATTATATCATGAAGATTTTTTTTTTGTGTAAATAAATAATAGAAGGTGACCATTTTTTTTTTTAATATTTGTTAAAGCATTTAAGTTTGACATTTTAATTATATTCATGAATTAGTTGTTATTTTCTTAAAAGAAATAATATACAATTAAATTATAATTTAATATAATCATCAAATGCGTACTTATTATTATTGATACACAAATTAATATAATTAAATTTCTAATGATAGAAATTATTAGTCTTAAGAAGCATGAATGTATATATACTTGATTTTATCTTTATAGGTCAATGGCATGTATTAGTTTCATACACAAAAATTAAGCTTTTCATTAAAAGAAATGATATAAGGATATTATTAAGAATGTACACTATTTAATATAATCAAATAATTAAAACTTAAACGATAAAGTTTAATTATTTTAATAGGAAAAAAATTATGTTTTCATTTCAATGAGATATTTATTATTTTTTTAATTTTATTCTCCCTTTATTTTTTTCATAAACCATTTGTATTGATTACTTTTTAAATTTTTCTTTAAAATTTATAAATTGTTTTAATAAGTTCAAAGCAGTTTTTCATAGTTCCTAAATCCTAATACTCTATTAATGACAATAGTATTCCTAAGTTGATATAATACCCCAAGTTCATGTGTACATTGTTTGATTATGTAAATGAGTTATGAGATTCATTTAATGAATATACGAGTTTATGTGGATTATGAATTACTAAATGTGTATCAAGTGTGTTTATGAGCAATGAGTTGTATGATAAGTATTAAATGAGGATCTCTTGGTGTTTATATTGAAATGAGGCTAATGGGATGAGTTTGTGGCTATATATGATGAATTAGAAGTTGTTTGGAAGGTTTTAAAGTGTGAACCCTCGTTCATAGTCATGAACGCTCGTTCAGATGGCTTCTGCGTGAACAATAGCAAATTGAGGACTTGGAGATGAACGTTCATTCACAGATCATGAACGCTCATTCATGAAAGTGAACGCTCGTTCAAAAAGCCCTTTTGTGAATAGTAAAAACTAAGGTAAATGAGATGAACGCTCGTTCATCATGACGGGACTGGGCAGATTTAGCGGGCTATATAAAGAGAATTAAGCCCCATTTCAGTTCATAAAAGCTATTTACTCCTCCCTAACCCTAAAACCTCAAGAGAAATACCAACCTAACTTCTTAAATGCTAAGGAACTTCATTTATTGCTTCAACTAAAGGATCTAGGGTTGCAAGGACTCAATCTTTCTTTAGTTGTTAAAGCATTCCTTGAAGAGGTGAGTTAGGGTTTTGGTTTTCTTTGTATTTCTTCTTCTCCATTGTTATAATCTATGCTTGGGGAAGGGAATAGAGTTAGAAATCATGAGAATAACATGTGTATGATGATTTTAAGAGCATGGGTTATGAGTATTGTTAATTTGTATGTGTTATATGTATAGTTCCTCCTATAAGTCATTATGGAGATCATGAGGATCATGAGGATTTGATGTGATTGAGGACTTCCATTGAGTATAGAGCATTCTTTTTAGTTTAAGGTGAGTAGAAAATATACTACTATATTTGTATTTGATATCCTAAGGCTTAAAGCCTAATTGTTGATAAACTACTATGTGAAATTATATGTATATGAACCCATTTGAATCATATGAAACCACTTTCTTCAATTGATAAAATCTCAATAAGAACTTTATTTGAAATGTGAATCTTTAAATTCCTTTCATGAGATGACATGTGTTAAATGGTATAGAAATCCCCGACTGATGTGGGTTAATCATCAAACATTGTGCACATTGTAACCCGTTGGATAGGGTATAATATCCTACCCCTATTTAGGAAGGGTAAATTATCCTAGACGTAAAACCCGATCAGTTTCATGTATTCATGTGGAAGAGTATGTCGATATAAGACCTCTGCTCTTATATGTGGAAGAGTATGACTACCTAGCCTCTACTCTTATTTTCATATGGGGAGAATGCTAACAAAATGCCTCTACTTCTAAAATCTTTCATGTGGATGATTTCTATACGTATTTAATTATGAGTTATGATTTCTTTCATGAGCTTATGTATCTATTCTTATGTTGCACTACTATTTGATTCAATTGAACTACGTGAACTAAATTGCTATATTATGAGTCATCGGACAAGATATGAACCTTACCATTCTTGTGAGCTAGCCTTGAATAACCTAGCCTCATAAGTATGGTAGTATATTCTTTACTCGCTGCTTTATCTCATTAGTGATTCCATTTTTCAGGAGATTAAGAAGTTTATCAGCTCGATTCTTCAGGCATTTTTTCTTCCTAAAGAACCTATTTGATCAATGTATTTTCTCCATTTATTATATGTATTTGAATTATTGTAGTTGCTCCATGTGTGTAAGAGAGAGCTATTTTTTTGGCCTTAATGGCGATTGTGAATGGTTTCATTTTAGTATATGAGAATTATGAGCTTATGAGATTATGAATAAGTGTATGTATGAGTATGTGATATGATGAGATGTATGAGATTATAAGTATATGTGTATGAGTTCAGGTTCTGATCTTGGGATAAGTGTATGTATTGGTAGTTTCGTTGCTATGAGATTATATGTTTAGATGAGTTCTACGGGTTTTTGATGGCTTTATGCCTACCTATGCCCTAGGACCGTCACAGTTGCAAAGTTGGGCTGTGACAAGGTTGGTATCAGAGCAAAAGGTTAAGTCTAGTTTATACTTTATGAGTTATAGAGTATGTGAACACCATGGAGTATAGGAAAATTCCTTCATGTCTATTTGAGTCATCGTTATGAGTAAATCCGCATTAATCGCTATGCGTTAAAATCTCTTGTTATGTGTTTGTCTTATAGATGCCGCCTAAAAGAACTAGAGGAAGAGGAAGACTGAGGCGTATTCCTCTCGAGAATGTTAGAACTTCGGATGTGGCCTCGGATGCCGTCTTCATATATGAGGAACCACTTGAACCACCTAGAGCTAGACGCCGGGTTCAAGCGGAAAGAGTTGATGTTCCTCCAAGAGTTGATTATGACTTGAGACGTGAGAATAAGGAGCTCCGTCGAGAATTATTAGAGTTGAGACAGTTAAGACAACAAGATGCTCATGTAGTACCGCCTCCTCCACCAGTGCAAGAGAGAATGCCACCTCCACCGGCTCCTGTGAATGCTCTTATTCTTAGGCCTGTGGCTAGGAGAGTGATAGATGATGGTGGGGTAAACATGTATACTTTCCTGAAGATGGGACTTCCGAAATTCCATGGGAAGGTTAGAGAAGAGGCTCGCGGATTTTTAGAAGCGGTTGAGAAGGTAGTGAGATGACTGCCTTGTTCCGATGCCAGAGTAATTGAGCTAGTGGGACTCTTGCTGAAAGATGATGCTTGGACATGGTTCCAAAATAATATGGAAAATAGGCTATATGATGAGATTCCTCCAGCATGGGAATAGTTCAAGCAAGAGATGATAGATGAATTCCTGGGGGAAGGAGAAAGAGAAAACCGGATTGCTCAATTTGAGCGATTAAAGCAACAAGGCATGACCATATCCGAGTATGCCAAAGAGTTTAACCGGTTGAGCAAGTATGCATAAGAGGTAGTTCCTACCAAAGTTGCTAAGATCGTAAGGTTCAGAAGGGGTTTGATAGCACCTCTACACAATGCTCTTTGTGCCATTGAGTTTGCTTCTTTGTCCAAGTTGGTTGACAAGGCGAAGCAAATGGAGACCAAGAGCAAGGAAGACAGAGTTGAGAGAGAACAGAGAAATAAGAACAAACCCAAGAGTTCAAGTAACCAGAACAGAGGTGGAGGGAATAGTTCTCAGGTGAAGGCAGTTGAGCCTGCTACTTCTGCTATGGTTCAGAGTCACCATAGGGGAGGTAGTCAGAGTAGAGGACAGTCTATAGGAGTATCTGTGGCTTTTACTCCAGTCACCAGCTCTACACCCAGACATGAGCAGCAGAGTTATAACAGGCCTACTTGTGCTACATGTGGACGAAATCATGAATGAGCATGTCGAAGAAATAGTGGAACTTGTTTCAAGTGTGGACAAGTAGGGCACTTCATCAAAGGTTGTCCATTATGGGGAGATCAACAGAATACACCTTCTACATCCCAGCCTACGGTGCAAATGGCTAGACCTGACACTAGGAGTTTAGGGGGTAGAGGTAGAGGTAGAGGACAAAGCCAAACACCGGATCTAGTCAAGCTCCAGAGGGAAGAGGTAGAGGTAGAGTATTTGCCCTGAATCAGCAGGAGGCTCGTGCTTCCAATACTACAGTGACATGTATCCTTTCTATCCAAGATGTACAAGCTAGAGTTTTATTTGATTTAGGTGCTACTCACTCATTTGTTTCACTATGCTTTGCTAAGAGAG
>CATKHJ010444056.1:0-29732 GCA_949750685.1 Vernicia montana | reverse complement strand
AATGAGTCATTTTATATTAAATTAAATTTGTAATATTTTAATTAATTAATTAATTTTATTAACTTTAAATTTCACAAATATTAAATTTTCTCTAAATAGTTTAAAAATTATTTATACAAAAATAAAAATTAATACGTAGGTGTATAAATATGAATTTTTTATTTTTAACATCACTTGATAAAAATCCTAAATTATGGATGGAGGGTTTTATATATACCATTTTGAAAAGATTAAGGGTCTAATGAGAAAAAAAAAAAACATTAAGGGCTCACTTGAGTATCAGCCCAAATGAGAAGGTTTTATATGTACCATTTTGAAAAGATTAAGGGTCTAATGGGACAAAAAAAAATATTAAGAGCTCACTTGAGCACCAGTTCAAATAAGAGGGTCCTATTTTTATCTTTGACCTTTTTAATAATTAAAAAAAAAAAAAAAAACTATTAACAGAAATAGAAAAATTTTAATAGTTACCCACATGTCCACCAAACTCAGTAGGTATCCAATTGGGTCTAGGCTCAATGTCAAAGGCATTTCTGCAGACAGTGGCCCGATCATTGTATTCCCACTTGGAAGCTGGAAACATGCTCTCCTTATTGCTGCCTCCTGTTGGCAGAATCATCTCTGTGCATGCCTACAAATTAAATTAATTCTAAAATAAGCACAGTGGTTGGGCTAATTTTAATTTCCAATAATCCATGCATTTCCCTTTTTTTTTTTTTTTTTTTCTTTCTTTTGTCAAAAAAAGGAAAAAAAATAAAAAAAACCCTAAATTTCTAATCTATGTTCCATTTGAAATTATTAATTTCTAGTATGTCAAGTTGTCAATCAAATTACCTCAATTAGTAGAGCAGACATATTTGGTGATATATGCAATGTGATAAGACAACACTTAAATTTATCTTCTTATTAATGGAAGTGTTTATGACATAGAGAATTCATTCAATCTGATTAGTTTGATTTTAATATATATATATATATTAAATTTTGAAGAAAAAAAAATTCAAATAGTTCAAATTCAATGAGATTCAATTTCTAAGTGTATTTCTTTTATTTTATTTTTAGAAGTAAGTGGATTATATTTGAAATATTATTTATATGAAGTCTAAAAATTTTCAATTATTTCGAATAATAAAATAATAATAATATTAAAAGATATTTTATATTTTACGTATAACACGAACAATATATATATATAAGAAATTCAATTGATCATATTAGATCACATTTAAATGAAAACTTTGAAAATTTATCGTCGTGACAAATAAACAAATTAACTAACTACTAATTGCAAATTGGAACTAAGAAGCATTGGAAATTTTATTGTTAAAATTCAAAATTGAAAAAGAGATGCTTTGCTTGAAAATGATAAAAAATAATGTTTGCTTCACCAAGGAGCATGGCATCAATAACAAGGTGTTTGATAATGAAATCAACAATTGATGGGGGGGCCATGCAAAGATGATTAGAAATAAAGAAATCCAATTTTCATGCTTTTGGCACTGAAGGGATAATCATAATTATTATTAATTAATAATCATTATAAGGACAAGCTTTAGCATGTGAAAGAACATATGCATTTCTTGGATACTCTTTGTTATCAAATATATTTCTTTTCTTCATTCAAACTCATTGAAAGTGGCCATCCTTTTCCTTTAAACGCATGTGATTATCTAGTAAGCTCTTTTAATAATTTTACAAATTAATCTTAATGGGAACATTATATTTGGCATTAATTATTAATTTAATTTTTTTTATCATAGGTAGAGAATCAAATCTTAGTCTATTACCCATATCATATATGTATTTACCATTAAACTACATTAAATTATACCTTGATGTGTAATTATCAATTTAATTAGTTGTATGAAAAATAAAAAATAAAAATTAAAAAAAAATTAAAAATTAAAATTAAAACTTACTCTTTATTTATATAGTATATATGTTATTTGTTAACATAATAAATATCCAAATTGATGAATAAAGGAAAATTGATGAGTAAAGGAAAATCATTTTTTATGTGAATAAATAAATTGTTTTTTTTTTTTTTTTTTTTTTTTTGTCCTTAGGAATTTATTTAGTATTAAGGTTGATTTTTTTTTTTGAGAAGTACCATTTTATAGATATTATTAAAAAAAGAATTTAAAATATTATTTAATTATTCATGCATGCCCACCCTATTTCAAGGATTGGACACATGAGAAGAAATTTGAAGTGTGGATAAGTTAGTGGAAAATATTATCCAATACATTTTTTATAATAAAAAATGAATTATATACATATTTATATAAAAGAGAATGTATATAAATTTGCATATATTTATGCATAATAAACAAAAAAGAAAATATGTAGAGATGATCAACATATTTAAATTTGCAACTTTTGTAATTAACTTAAATTTTATTAACTATATAAAAGATAAAAACATACTATGTATTGACCATATGTAAATCATTTGGAATGATGGATTTTAAATTTATGAATTTAAATAAAATTCATGAAATTAAAAATTCACATCGTATGTGGATTTTCAAATTATTTATTTTTAAAAATTTTGGAGTATGAATTTTAATAAATTTATAAAACATAACTCAATTTTTCAAATCAAATAAAAATTAAGCTATAATTCATGAATTTTACGAAATTTATCACTGAAATTCTTCAAAATAAATGAAGCTCAATTCAGCTTAAAAATATATATTAATTATTTGTGTGAATTTTTATTTAATTTTTTAAATTATTAATTATTTAATGACGAGAAATTTGAATTTAATTTTTCCTCAAAAAATATTATTATTATACACTCAGAAAATATATGCTGGTCTTGTTTTTTTTAATTATATTTGTATTTATTATTTTTTTTAATTGTTAATCTCTATTGATAAAATAATTATATTTCAAAAAAAAAAAGAGAGAGAAAATAACTATGATAGAACCTGCCAAGACCATCCACCGAGGCCGTGAGGATCGGAATGATCCTCAAAATCGAAACACGTGGCAGTTCCAGTATAGTTATAGTAGACACTAGCCGCACCGTATAACTTTGCGAACGTATCATTTCCAGTGGCTGGATCATCAATTGCCTTGCACATCTATACAAAAAACAAAGCCAAAAAGTAGTTTTGTCATACTTTGCTTAATGACCATTCTACCCTCCTAATAAAGCCAGAAGACGAAAACAACCCCACAGAAGCTTAAAAGGCTAAAAAACAATGGTTATAGTTTCATTATCACACGATTATTGGTGGTGGACCTTCCTATCCTATGGTTTTATTTTTTTAAGGCTGAGATTTTATTTACCTTTTACTTTTCTTAATTAATTCCCTCTAAAATTTGAACTCACAATTTCTGAATTGTGAAGATCACTCCAAATAAATAAATTAATTAATTAAACTACTCGTCAACTATTTAAATTTTACAAATAAAATAATCAAATTTGATTTAATTTAAGTATCATCAAGCCACATTTGAATATTGTAATACACAATTTGAGTAATTATCGATTCTAATTGAAAATTAAAGTGCTATAAATTTTTAAATATTTTTTTTTATTATATATCACTATTTACTAATTCGATTTTAAACTCAATTTTTTTTTTAATTTATTCAAATTATTTTAATATTAATAGATAAGCTAATAACCTAATTTAATTTTTAATAATAATATAATCGAACTCAAGTATTTTGAATATTAATTCAAACATAATTTAAGTTTTCAAAAGACAATTCACTCGAATTCAAGTTAAGTTTTAAGTTTTGAATTTTTTAATTGAGTTGAGTTCGAACTCAATATTATATTACATCCGCATTCGCATCTCTATTACAGAGTTAAAATATATATATCTATATTAATAATAAAGTATATAAAAAATATCCAACACCATGTGGAGTCTTTTTCTGTGCCCAAAAAAAAAAAAAAGTGGTATTTTACCTAATAAAGATCTAATAAATAATTTTTAGATATATATTAATCAAATAAAGAAAATATCCAATTAAATTATACTACCTATTAATAAAATATTACTCTCTTTGTTCCAATTTTAGATATATGCAAATTTTATGTGTATTACGTTTAATAATGCACTTAATATAATCAATAATTTATCTGAATAAAGATAAAGTTTTTTTTTTTTTTATTTTTTTTTCTCTCTCTCTATGTTATGGATAATTATTTTTTTCTTTTATGGAGTATTTTCTATATATTCTTTGTGTGAAAAAGGGATATTATTAATTGCATAAATATAATACACAACTGTTCCTATTAAATTTTGGTAGAAAATGTAATGAGCTACAGATATACATTAAATTATTATTATAAACCAACTAGTAAAAATTGTTTAATTAGTACCTGTTTCACTGGATTAGCTGGCATGGGATTTAAAAAATTTGATGGTGTTGGATAATCCGTCATGGCTGTATAGACCCATGCAGTATAAAGCCAACTTTCCAAAGATCCTGCACTAATATAATTCCTGTAACAAGAAAACCCAAATTATTAATTAATTAACTAATTAATTAAGGAGATTCTTATAATTAAATATTATACATAAATATATTGTAAAGAAAGCTAGGTCTATAATTAATTTATATATATATGTTCTCTTACTTGCATATTTTAAAAGAGTTTCTGAGTTTTTCAAGTCCTCCAGGTTGGTCTGCAGTTTCTTCAATTTGCTGCCATGATCCTTTTATCACTTTGTAGCAGTTTTCACTTTCACTCTGATTTCCATTGTCACATGCAATTAAAAATTAATTAATTAATTAATTAATATTTTTCTATCATCAATTTTTTGTAATTAATTAATTAATATTTTTCTGTCATCAATTTTTTTTTTTTTTTTGCTAATCCTTGAAATGTGAGCCGAAAATAGGAATTTAAACTCTTAATTTATATGCATGGTTATGTAATATAACATTCGATCCCAAAATTATAAACTTAATGAGAAATAATCAAATCTTTTAACTAATGTATATATATATATATATATATATATATATATATATATATTATAAATCAATTTAATAATCTTATATACTTAATGGTGATTAATTAATTTTTTTAGTACTTTGATTTTTTTTAAAATGAATAGATTTTCAAATTTTAAATTTTAAATTTTTTTATATTAAGAGATTCATTTATCAATATTAAAATTTTTAATTTTTTGTATTACATGATAGAGATGGAATTGATGTATATCTAATGATGTCAATTTTGATTTTTTTTTTTTTTTTTGCCAAAGATGTCAATTTTGATCACTTCTTGTTTACGCGGTTGAACAGTGGCCTTATCTTAAAAGTTGTCACCCTAATAATGTCTTTTAGCACCAAGAAAATTGGAAATTAAAATTTGAAAAGGAGAGACTTAATTACACATGACTTAATGTATACATTAATTCTAATAGAAAAATTAGATATTGGTGTAAAGAAGTATAAAAAGGGTATTGACATTTTATACTTAATTAAATAATATATATACTCGTAATAAAATTTTAAAATACTAATTAGTTATTGATTTGTTGTATATAAAAATAATTATACTAACAATAACAATAGTTAAGAATTTTTCAATTTAAAATGTCAAAAAGGGAAGAAAGAGAGAGAGAGAATACCCTAAAGTCTTGAGTGATGATATTATTGAAACTATATGGAGAAGTCATGTTTACAAAGCCAAGAATTGGTGCAGAAGATGCCAAAGCTCCAATGGTAACATGAGGATATTTTAGCCTAAACCATGCTGCCAACACTGCAAAACCAAGAATATATATTAATCAATTAACCAATTAATTAATTCCTCAAAATCATCAATAACTATTAGTAATCAAATAATAAAGAAACCAACTAGCTTTGGCTCCTTAGTATTGGAGTCGTCCCTAGCACTGTAAGATCTCAAGTTCAAAGCCAATAATTTACAAAAAGGGAAAAATTAAATAATAAAGAAATGCCATACTTCCTCCATAGGAACCTCCAAAAACCACCACAGGAGAATCAGTTGCAGACAAATTCTTCTTTAAATCAATAATGAGAGTAGCATAATCAGCCAGTGCTTGAGTTGAAGTCAAGTAACCAAGAGTACTTGAATTCCTATAAGCAACTTCTTTATCCCCTCCAAAAGGCATAGATTTTCCATAAAACCTATGCTGCAAAATTAATTAATTCGTATTTTTATAAATAAATCAATAAAATAACTAATCTTAGTCGGAGCCTAATTAATAAAAAAAAAAAAAAAAAAAAAACAAGATTTGAAATACCTCAACAAACACAAGAAGGGCATTGAAGTGAGGAGCAATATCAAACATGAATCCAGTGTTTTGAGCAAACCATTCAATGTCCCCTTCATTTCCTGTATACAAGAAAATTGGAGCGTTCTTTCTTGGGCCTCCCCAAAATGTGTCATTGATCAAATATCTTTCTTGAAATGTTTGGTAGCTTTTGGGATTGAAATTGAAATGATCAAGAACTTGAGTGAAGAACTTTTCTTTGTAAAGCCCATTTGATGAGGTAGAAGAAACAGAGACCTTCTCTGGCTGAACAATTGAAGATGGGAATCTTGGTATGAACTGAGCTGATGATGAGATACTAATTAAAAACAACAAAAAGAAGAAAGAAAATATAGACCCAGTTCCCATCATCACCAATCTTTGCAAAATTTAGAGTCTTTGTGGCAGATGAAAAGGTTTAGAAATGAAAAAAGAAACTTGTGCTTGTAGTAATTTTTTTTATGTGAAACAGAGAGAGAGAGAGTATGGAAGAAACAGGGGATTCTTGAAAAAATCAATTGATTGTATAGAATAAACATGATGGTTGGGCTGTTGGCTAAAATATAGATAAGTGGTTGGATTATTGACTACTCTTACCTAGGAATTGGAAAAAAAAAAAAAATTACTCCGTTTCACACAACTAATTTTTCAAATAAATTAAAAATTAATTTAGTTAAAATTCATAATTATTTTTTTTTTCAAAAATACCTTATAATAACTCACAACCCAAATAGATTAATTTCTTAGAACTCAACTCTTATATTAGTGAATATTAATTAATGTATTTTTAAAAATATAAATACAACTAATTTAAATAATGAGTTTATTAATACCAATATTAAATAAATAAGAATATTTTAATAAAATACTATCTAAACTACTTTTCTAAAATAGAAATGTGCCTATAATTTGAGACACCCATTATAAAAAATTTATCTAATAATTTCGAACGGAGAGAATATTAAAATTAGTGTATTATCAATATAATGGATAGGTGGGAAATAAACCCATTTGGCATCTCACAAATTAATTAAGAAATTTTTTTCAAAAAAATATAATTAACTAATCAATTAAGTGTGATCTGATCGATTTTTTTATTTTTTTTAAGAGTGTGAATTCAAATTACAAAATTATCATCAATTTAATGATAAATATAAAAAAGAGAGAGTTATTTCTATTAATATAAAGTTGTATATAAAGATAAAAATATAAGAAGATCGAAAGAGTGGCTTTAAAATTTATATTAAATCGAAACAAAATATAAATTAAAATTTTAAATTGGCTAAATTCCTAAAATAATAACAACGCTAAATAAGCCAATTCATAAAATATGTAAACAAGAAGATCTAATATCTGCCTAGCTTGAATTTTTGGGATTTATAAGAATTTTATCAGAAATTCTTAATATACAAAAAAATGGTAAACTCTTACATATTAATGCACTATTTACTAAAAGGTTATCAAAGATTGGTATTACTATGGTGTGGGGGATGTTTGGTTTTCTGGTCTGTTTTTGATGCCTGCAAGTGACCGCATCTTGAATCTTTGTCCATACATAACAAAGTGATTGCATTATCTTATCCTACAATATTCTAGTTGTGTAGAAATTGCATACTATCCAATTTTGGAGGTATATATTAGGGTGAGGGACTCAAAATTATTGAGTAGGACATTATAGGGTATAGTATTTGCTAGATTCAAGTAGTTTTGTTTTCTGGATTCTTTCAGAAAATAAATAAAATGAATTTTGTACATCCCATAAAAGCCTGAGTAGCAATATGCCATTCACTACTATGGTTGAAATCACAAACAAATGATAAGAAGAGTTTCCCTTGCAAAACAAATCCGAATTGACTTCATAAATAAATTTAAATTTTTATATATTATAATTTACATCCCATAAAAGCCTGAGCAGCAATCTGCCATTCACTACTATGGTTGAAACCACAAACCAATGATAAGAAGAGTTTCCCTTGCAAAACAAATCCGAATTCACTTCATAAATAAATTTAAATTTTTATATATTATAATTTAATTTAGTTATATTAAATTTTATAAAATTTAAAATTATAAAAATAAAATAAATATGATAAGGGATAAAAATAGCCTCTAATAGCCAGAGAATACGTGTACATAAGGGATCACCATTTTTCCCTATAAATAGGTAAAGAAAGAGATAAAAAGGAGAGATCTCTCTCTTCAATCCTCACCTCAAAAATTATCTCTCTATACTCTTTCCATTTTCTGAACCACCTCACTGACTAAAGCGTCGGAGGCAACCCATCAGGAAGCTTCTGACATTTCTTTGTCTTTGTCTACAAGTCCTACCCTTCAGATTTATACAATGTACTCTCCATCACTAGTAAGAGGTAATTTTTGCCTCATCAAATGATGTCGTCTGTGGAGAACGACATAAAAAAAGGTGGTGTCCTAAAAAAAAATTAAAAAGAGAGAGAGAGAGAGAGAATCGGGCATTTGAACAGAGAGAAAGAGAAAGCCTCTGCCAACGCTGATTAGCCAATTTTTAGCGACCATTGAATGACACCGCCACCACTATCGAGTCCCCTACTATCCGACAAAACTAGCGTCATTAACCTCGCAGTGAGCAACTACCAGAGCACGGCTCACGTGCTGTTCGAAGCTCATTAGTGGCATCCACCTTTCAAGGTTGATTTCAAACGAATCCAACATCCGTTCCTGGCAATTTTGGTGCCGTTGAAACTCTCAAGCTTCATTTTTATACCAATTGTGCAACCAAACCCTGACCAAAGACTGAGATCGAAAAATTAGCCATCGAGAACTTCAAGCAAAGATTCCGACCAAACCAAGCCTTCGTTCTCGGCGATTTTCATATGGTTGGGATCGTCTTGACTTTAGCTTCATTTCAGTACCCATATTGTCACTGATCCTTTACCAGAAGCACATATCGAAAAATCAGCCACCGAAGTTTCTTTGGCGGATTCCAGCCAACAGGTGGTGAGTGACATGTATATTCAAATTATTGACATTAAGGCAAGTTGAATGGTATCCTCCATGACTTCTAAGACCACCGCTAAAGGCGGCGCGTGGCTGGCCAAAGGCAGCACATGGGTCCAGTCTCGAGCAACTCTGTTTTGACTCCTCAACATGTTTTATGACCCTAATTTGATCAAATTCGCATTGGAATACCATAAATCAATCAACTAAAATGTAAAAAATAACTGCTTCAGTTCGCAATGCATTTTTATGGATTTATAAATATTCCAAGTGATCTTTAGGGATGTCCAAACCAATCCAGATAAGTTATCTACACTTCTCATGCTTTAAATTTAATTTTGCACTATTATTTGCTAAAATAAGATGCAAAAATAAAAAGACCTCCATCAGTGAGGCAGAAAGACCTAGTTCGGCTAGGCAAAAGTCCAAAAAGTACAAAAGACCTACTGAGACTAACTCAAAAGACAGCAAGGCTAGGCACAAAAGACCTACTGAGAATAGCCCAAAAGACAACTAGGCAACTCCTTGTAAGAAGGAGAAAGACCTAATAAGTTCAGGAGAAAGTCCAAAAGGCACTAAAGATCTAGTGAACTGTAGGCGAAAATTCGAGAAGCAAAAAACCTAACAAGTTTGGGCAAAAGTCCACAATGCACCAAAGACCTAATTCGGCTAGGCGAAAGACCGCGAGACACTAAAGACCTCTATGCTAGATAAATTTTAAAAGTCCTCTGCTGATGAGACATATTTCATAAAGACCTCTAAGCAAAGTACATTATTATTATCCAAATCTTTTACATTAAACATGTTTCTCTAAGCCCTCTATCAATGAGACAAATTTTTTAAGTCCTCTACCAGCGAAACAAATTATCTAAATTCCTCGATTGACAAGGCACGTTATTTGAAGACCTCCAAGTGAGGTGGATTTCTAAGTCCTCAATTGATGATGAACATTATTCAAAAACCTCCAAACGAGGTGGATTTCTAAGTTCTCGTTTGACGAGGCACATTATTCAAAGACTTCAAATCCAGGTGGAATTCTAAGTCCTTGATTGATAAGACAAGTTATTCGAAGAAACCCAAGCGAGGTGGATTTCTAAGTTCTTGATTGATGAGGCATATTATTTGAAGACCTCCAAGTAAGGTAGATTTCTAAAGTCCTCTATTGACAAGGCACATTATTCGAAGACCTCCAAGAGAGGCGGGTTTATAAAGTCCTCTATCAACAAGGCATATTATTATTATCTATGTCCTCAATTAGTGAGGCATGATTTTGAAGGAATATTGGGCGCAAATTAAATGGAAGTTAGGTGGTGGGGTGAAATTTCAAATATTTTTAATTTCACTTCACCCATTTTAGGTCCAACATCCATTCAAAGTAATCAATTAATTTGTGTGTAAAATATATATGAGAAGAAAGAAGAAACAAGTGGCAATCGAATTACCTCTTGAAGCGTTTGAACTTTGGTTCTTCTTCCTTTTTATAAGCTACCTAAGTTTAAAGTCTCTAGATCATCCACACCAAATTCCACCTTCAAGGTTCTCTTTGGTTTTCTTTGATGTTCTTGAATACCTCTCTTGATTGCCCAATATGATTCAAGATCTTCTTAGACAAATCTTTGGTTAATTGATTTCTCTTTATTGATATGGATTGATTTTTTTTCAACAACAAACTTTTATTCTTTCACAAAAAACAAAAATTTTGAAGAACACTTTCTTCTTTTTCCTTTTCTCTCAAAACTTAACTCTTAAGTTTGCTAAGAAAAGATGATCATCAATTGCTAAGCTAACTAAATATCATCATATTCCTTTTATACCCAAAAACCCTTTGTTGGATATTTGGAACCAATTAGATATTTATTATGCTTTATTGACTTTAAGGAATAAGGAAAAAGTCCATCTTACCCTTTAGAGTATGATTATTTCCATAAAGCCTTAAAGAGGAAAAAGACTATTTTGCCCTCAGTGGAAATTCTTCATAACTCTAAACTCATCAAATGGGCTAAGGTTATTAAATTTCTCTAACCTCTAAAATGCCTTCTCCATATTAAATATGAGCTTGGGCCACATCAAATGTGTTTTAAGGTTTTAAACTCAAAATTGATTCCATTTATTAATCCATAAATTTATTCAATTTAATCCTTTTTCATTTATATCATATATAGATTAGGATTTAATTGATAAGAAACATTTGTGGACTTCAACTTTAGGACATGCTAGGGTTCTTATAAATTTAATTACAAGTTTAATCTTTTTATAACTAATCAATTAATTAAACACTTTAATTAATTATTATGGTAAACTTTTTATACTTAAAAGGTGAATACTTTTTGGTGTGTGACTTTCTAGGCTCATGTCTAATTAGTAATGGGATTGAGAAAATATTTTTCTCTACTAATGTGAAATTTCTATTTCATCCTTAGTCTCATAAGTCATGAGTGACGTCTAGCAAAATATATTATGACTACCTAGTTAGAATCAATATAAGTGTTTGATTACTTATCCAATTTATGGACCATCGATCATAATTAATATACATTAAAATCCCTTCATTACGAATTCTCGATCTAGGCTAGGGTCATGGTTTTGTCAAATCCTAATATGCTTTGATTATATGTCTATATCTTGATTCTAATTCTTGATAAAATTGATTCCTACTAGAAACTCTTTCTAGTAAATCTTAACTACCTTGGCCAAGGATTTGCTTATAAAAAATAATCAGATAGCATAAGATTTCTTCCTTATTTACTTAAGTTAATGAATATTTTATTGGCAATCACTTACTTCCATACATAACTAGTTAGAATTATTACATGCCCTATATCATTGCATGAATAGCATCAGTATGTAAGCAGTAATAAATCCTAACCGCCAATAAATAAGATACAGTGTCCCTCAAGTCAAAGGACTATATGTACAATTATGACCTAGACGATGATTTATTAATTAGCAGTAAAACTCCATGCTATCATCATTTTACGTCATAGTTTAACTATTTATCATATGAATATCCACATATTTATATCGACAACATTTTCTAAATAGTATGATGCTCACTGTCTTTATAATCATAAGTATCACATACTGATTATAGAATATAAACAGATGTGATAATCTTCCGAAATTAATGATGTCTAGTCATTAATCTTATGACCATGAACATTTCAAAGTATTTGTTAGAAAGCGATTTATCAATCATATTCTCAACACTTGAGAATAGATCCTTTTACAAAATACTTATAGACTACAAATATATATTTAATATAATAGAACATTTTCATTTAAAGAAACATATATTTAATTGTCATTTATAAATAAATAGTGTTTTACATTTACATAAAATATACATTGCTCTAGGGCATATAATCTAACAGGTTACTTAAGACCTTTATCAGCAAGATACATTATTATCATATAAGACCTCTATCAACGAGACATATTATTATATAAAACCTCTATTAATGAGGCACATCATTATATAAGACCTCTATCAGTGAGGCATATTATTATCATATTAGTCATCTATCAACGAGGTAAATTATTATATAAGACATTATTTAAAGACATCGAAGGAAGAACAATTGTGAAGATATTTGGGAGATTTGAAGCTATTAGGAATCTATAAGTCCACGTATTGTGGCATTGAAAACTTGAAGCTATTGTGAGTCTATAAGTCCACGTGTTGTGGCATCGAAGATTTAAAGCTACTTGGAATCTATAAGTCTATGTACCGTGGCGCCAAAGACCTGAAGCCATTGAAAATCATAAGACAATACTATGATGTGGCAATCATATAGCTCACTTCTCTATTCAGGCATCATATTGCCTCCGCATGGAGCTCCTCAGCTTGTATCTCTCTTCAGGCACCGAGCTGCCTCTGCATCGAGCTCCTTAGATAGCATCTCTCTTTAGGCATTGAGTTGCCTCCATATCGAGCTCTTTAGCTCACATCTCTCTTCAGGCATCAAGCTCCTCAGCTCTCATCTCTCTTTAGGCACCGAGTTGCCTCCACATCGAGCTCCTTAGCTCACATCTCTTTTCAGGCACCAAGTTACCTCCACATCGAGCTTCTCAACTCGTATCTCTCTTTTGCCATCCAATTGCCAACATATTGAGCTCCTATGTTCGCCTCCCCATTCAGGCATCTAATTGCCTTCATATAGAATTCACCAGCTACAGTCAGTTTGGCTCTTTTATCTACAATATAGATGAATCTTACTACAATGGGAGGATATATCTACTCCCTTAGCTCACTCGTTGACACACTCGATCATACTAGGGAGTGGGGGGTCTCTGATAAGGGATAAAAATAGTCTCCAATAGCCAGAGGACACGTGTACATAGAGGTCACCATTTTCCCTTATAAATATGTAAAGAAAGAGGTAAAAAGGAGCTCTCTCTCTCTCTCTCTTCAATTCTCACCTCAAAAATTCTCTTTCTATACTCTCTTCATTTTCTGGACCAGCTCACTGATTTAAGCGTTGGAAACTTCCCACCGAATCAGCCTTGGGGAGCTCCTAATCCTTCTTTTCTTTGTCTACAAGTCCTACCCTTTCTATTTATACGATGGACTCTCCATCACTAGTAAGAGGTAATTTTTATCTATCAAAATAATTTCATTCATATTAATAAATTTTATTTTTAATATATAGGAATGAGATTTAACTGTAGTGAGATTTAAATCCTGACACTCATTATTAAAATGATTTCACATTAGTATTAAGTAAAAGCATCAGTTAATTTTAATTAGATTTTAGTGATATTAGGTATATAATAATATACAATTTTTTATAAGTATAATTACATAATAAAGATAACTAGTCTTTTTTAATAATAATTTAATGAGAGCTTTCATTGCAATAATAGATGAAGACTCAAATGTAAAATCTTTATTCATCAATTGAGAATTATTGAGAAGTTCAAGAGTTGTTTTAAGTTATAAGTCGAAGTAGACATAAATTATATTATTAACTTTCCAAACTAATTATTCATTTTTTTTTTTTTTGAAAAAAAAAATGATATATTTGACATTATTGTTTAAATTGTCACTAACTCAAATATTTTAAATTTTGTTGAGAGGACAAAATATTATATTGAAAATATTAGTTAATGATTATAAAAATTTGTTTTTAAATTCAATTTCACATGATTTATTTATAAAAATTTGAAAACAATTAAGCATTGCCCCTTAAATTGCTTTCTTTTTTCAACAATATCTAAAATATATATATTTTTTTATTTGTCAATTTAAATGCCAAATAGACTTTCTACATTCTAAAAATCTAGAAAAAGAATGATCGCCTAAATGAGATGGTTACATCTATAATATATATAATTATATATATAAAGCAGGTAAATAATTTCTTAAAGCTCATCGCAGTTAGCACACACATTAAATAAATATAAGTATTAAATAAATGTCAAATGTATGTCACCTAATGAGTTTAAATGCTAAATTGATATGACATTGTATATATTAAATTACATAAAGTGATACATGTAATTTATTTTTATATTTAATGTGTATATATTTTAATAATGACATGTAATGGTCAATTGGTATGAGAATTTATTCTATATAAGATAAAATAAAAAATAATAATAAACATTTTAATATCAAAATTATATAAAATATGTAATTTCCATTAATAATTATATGTAAAAAATGATAATTATTATCAAATAAATATAATTTCTTATATTATTTTTAAGTAATTAATAACACATATTAATATATTTAATAATTTATATAAGAAAAATAAGAAGGACATATAATTAGTCTTTCCACCATGCTATGCATAAATAATTCATTATGATAATTCATCTAAATTACTATGACATTTAAAATATTAAATACAAATACCAAAATTAATACAACTTTTAAATTATATCATTTGAAAAAATTTGTGTAACCTAAACTATAAAAACATAATTAAATGTATATAAACATAACTAAACATAATTAAAACATAATTTGTAACCAAAACTTGTGATGTGAAAAATTAAATAAATCATAAAAATAATTATTATTTATTACCAAAATAAATTAAAAATATTAATTTTCAATTTTAGCAATTTATTATAATTTAATAAAATTTATAGCATGAATCACCAATTTATAATATATATTTATGATTTTTTTACATATATTTTTATTTTAATTATATATTATTTTAATTATAATTATGAAATAAGAAATAGTACTATACTAATAAATATAATTTATTAAGTTATTCTTAATACTATTAACACATATTAAAAAATAAAATAAATTATGTAAGAAAATAAGTATATATATCACATGTCTTTTCTAATAGATAATGTATATAATAAATTGTAGTAATTTGAATAAATTATTATTATATTTTAATAAAAATATGAGGATAATGTAACTCGTTATTTTTATCTTATTTTCAATTATTTCCACTTAAAAAAATTTATAACATAAACTAAAAAAATAATTTTAATGGTCATTATGACAGTTAAATATATTAAGAACATAATTATGATTTGTTACCTAATAAAATTTTAAATTTTATTGCTCAATTTTTGCAATTAAGATAAATTAATGAAAATTTGTAACCTAAATCACCTATTAATTATTATAAAATATATTTATGATTTATCTTATATATGTATAAAAGGAGAGTTTGACAAGTGAATGTGTATTTTTATATCTCTCAAAAAAATTATTAATTCAAACAAATCATTATTGTAATTTAAATATTAAATAAAATAAAATATAATTTATTTTAAATTATTATGATTTAAATAAATTTATAAGCTAAACCGTAAAACAATCATTAATCATTTATCACAATTATTACAATGTAAACAATTAAAAACATAATTATGAGTTGTAACCTAAATATAATTAATGATATAAAATTTCATAATTATAATAAAGTTTGTAACTTAAACAATTTATTTATAATAGACTTTATGATTATATATATATATATATATATATATATAAGGAAAGACTTGACAAGTAAATAAATGTCTGTATATGTCATTTGAAAGAATTTTTCTCTCTTCACAAGGATAAGGTTCGATTTTTCTTTCTTAATTTAAAATGTTTTATCATGTTTATTTTATTTAATTATTATTTTATTTTATAATTTATTTTTTATTTATTATAATTTTATAAATTTTACAAATATTGAAATAAAATTAGTTGTAAAGTATATCGAATTAGTTAGTATTTAATTTTAATAAAGAACATATTGAAATATTATTAAGTATTGTCAATTTTAAAATCATAATTTAAATAATATTAACTTAATAATTATTTGTGAAAAGTGATGTTTAATTAATATTAATTTAATTATTAAACATATTTTTAAAAAATTTCTAATATTTCTTAACCTTTTGTAATATATATATATATATTATTTGAATTACAAAAAAATATAAACGATGTAACTTAAAATAATAAAAAAAATTATAAAAAATATATTTATAAAAATGTAAATGAATCCTTTAAAATATAAAATTATTAAAAAAATAATAAATATACCAAGCACGTGCAAAACACAAGTTAAATTGCTAGTTTTATATTTTTTTTTGGAAGTTTTTAGTTTTTAAATTATTTTTCGACTTTATATTTAATATTTTAAATTGAACCGACTGTTGAGAAAAATCACAATTTTATATAAAAAAATATGATAATTATTCATCAATAAATTTTTAATTCAATATTATTAAAGTCTTATCTAGAACTGTAATGAGTTTTCATACAGCCAAATATATCTAAAAAAAAATTATTATTTATCATTTTTTAACTATTAATTTATATCATTTTCACAATTGGTTATTTTACTATAATACTGAAATTAATTAAAAAATAATTTTTGATAATTTTTATTTTTTATCTTCTAAAAAAACAGATTCATTGCTGTTCAATTGATAAACCCACTTAAAGACATTTAAGATCAATTTGACATTACTACTAAAAATATATATAAGTTAAGATAAAGAGAATTATCTATCTTTTTCCCCTTTAGTTTAAGATGAGAGGTCTAAAATTATTGCTTCTACCCAAAAGGATCTTTTTGGTATTATACTCAACCCAGGGTTTAATTTAAAAATTAAATTAAAATCAATGATTTTTGGCATCCATTGTTCAATGAGTCATCACTTACCCAGTAAATGAGTAGCCTTCTCTTTTCCTTCTCTCCCTAATTCTCTTTTAAGTTTTTTTTCTTGAGCTGCTATTAATATTTTATTTTGATCGGCAATAATTCCTTCTTTTTTTTTAATTATCAATTAAATAAATACAGATCTCTCTAGATTTATTAATTTGTGTATTTTCTGACATGAAGTTATTATTAATAGTAGTATTATTTTTTTCCTTTCTGATTTTTTTTTCTCTTGATGGGATTTACTAATTTTTATTTCATAGAAGTAATTTGTTCTTCACTTATAGAAGAATTTCATTCTCTTGGAAAATTTATGGTATTCGAGTTGATTTTGAATTTGTTGTTGATATTCAAATAATTGGGCTTGTTTAAAGATATGAAAGTCGATTTGTGACTTAATAGCCACCAAGCAGAGTACACTTTTCGTCGAGTTACCAGTTCAAATACTTCATTAATACGATTAAAGAATATTGAAAAAAATTCAAATCATATTATTTGGTACTTTTTAATATATGTTCTTATATTTTTAATTTTAGATCAAGATATATTATTTTTAGTATATGAATGAAGGTTCATAGTATTCTTAAAAAAAATAATAAAAAAAAATGAGTCCGTGCAATGCACAATGTAAAATATTATATAAAGAAAACTGAAAAAAATAAGGTAAATGGTAAATAATAAAGTATATTTTTTAAATATAAATTGAGAAACCTTGTGATTTTAAGAGAAATAGAATCACATAGGATAATTAATTAAAAATATAACAATATATAAATTTTCCGTTTGTGATTGTTTTTCGGACTAGTGATATAAGTCAAGAACATAATTATTCGCGCTTTAAAATATAAGTAATTAGCTCGTTTTATATAGATCATGAAATCCCTACAAAATTAGTTGAGTAAAAAGTGATAATTTTAATTTATATTTAATATATTAATTATTAAAATTTAAATTTAAATTTTTTAAACACGTTAATCATAGTATAATTTGTATATATATATATATTTTTATGGTGTATAACTTTTGTGAAATAAATACAAAGTTTCCCTTTGGTTGATAGAAATTTAAACCGTGTTTGGGAAGTTTTGAGGTACCAAAGAAAATATAGAGTGAAAAATAAAGGGAGAAAAATTTTAAGAGGAGTGAAACTTACTTTTCCAGCTCTTATTGTTTTGGGAAGAAAAAAAATAAGATGAAAAGTTGTTTTATAAATAGTGTAATCTTTATTTTACCTATATTATTTATAAATAAAATAAATATTTTTAAAGATATCAATATAATTTAAAAAAATTTATTACAATTTACACCTACTTTCTTTCCAATTTGAAGAGAAAATGTAGGAGTGTAAATGAGTCAAGCCGTTCGCGAGCGGTTTAGTGTTCGACTCGATAAAAACTCGTTTGCATTCGGTTCGGTTCATAAACGAGTCAAGTTTGAGCCTTACTTTAAGACTCGATGAATAAACGAGCCAAGTTTAAGCAAGATTAAGTTCGGTTCGATTAGACTAGTGAACAGCTCGATTATAAGCTCATGAACAAGTTCGCAAAAAGCTCGATTAATAGGCTTGTGAACAGTTTGATTATTATTATTATTGTTATTAATTTAATAATATCATCACTTCAAAAAATATATTATAATACTTCTATAATATAATATTCTAATTTTTAAAAATATTTTTTTATTAATTAATATATTTGTAATACATGTGATACTCAATTTTATGATTAGATTTTTTTTTTCACTAATTGGATGATTTTGCTTTTATATTAGTTTTAAGTATTTTTATTATAGTTATTTTATTAAAAATAAATATTTAGAAAGTTGAGTATTTTGATAAATTATAAACGAGTTTCAAAACGAGTCAAACTCGAGTTCGAACTTAGTTCGATTGTAATTTATTAACGAGCCGAGCTCAAATTGAGCTCGAGCTCGACTTGAATTTGAACGAGCTAAGCTTGAACATGATTTTCAAGCTCAAGTTCGAAAAAAAAAATATTGAACCAAACCTAAATAAATTAAATCCCGATTCGACTCGACTTGATTACAACATAAGAAAATGAATTGTGGGCTCCTATGAAATAAATACAAAGTTGTCCTTTGGTTTTTTTATATATATATATATATATATATATATATATATAAAGATTGACTAGAAATTCTTTTGGTCAAAGGTTGCAAGACTGATGGCTGATGGGATGGAAGAGATTTGATCAAGCCATTGGATGGCACAAATAGAATTTAACTTAAGGCTTTGTTTTGGCGGAAAATAAAAAGAAAGAAAAGAGGAGTAAAATGTATTTTGATTATTATATTGATTAAACATAAATAAGAAAAAAAATAATTTGTATTTTAACTATGAATTTGATTAGATTTTGTTTTTAGTACTAAACAAAAAATTAAAAAGATAAAGATGATTAAGGTTAAAATAAAACTCTTTATTTTTGGAATCGTATAAAATTTGATTACTAAATTATTAATTTAATAGTTTTTTATTTTTCACCCTTTCAAGTAAAAGTCTAAAGATTTTTTTTTTTTTTTTTAATATTGGAAAGAATGAGTCGATTCTAAATCTAAAGACTTAGAAGGAGGAAAAAAAATGAAAAAAAAATATTTTGATTATAATATTGACTAAAACTGCTCATTATTTTTGCCATATGCTTTGGAAACTCTCCATGTCAATTACTATTAACCTTATCATTCGTTAAATTATTTATAATTAATAATAATATCAAAATCTATTAAGTACATACTTAAAAATACCACCTAAAATTAAAAATAGAAAAAAATCATTTTTTTCTTATAATATAGTGTATTTTTTAACATTTAATATTCATAGTTTAATTATAGAGAGAGTATTTTTCAATATTTAATGTTTATAGTTTTTAAGAAAGGAAAATATCACATGAACATTATAATAATTTTATTACATCCAAAATGTTAAATAAAGTGTATTTAAGAATTTTTGAAGTGTATTTAACCACTTCTTTTATATATATATATATATATATATATATAATATAAATATGCTGGACCAACATAATTGCCTTAAAAAATGGAAGAAAAATCATAATTCATTTTGAATTGAATTTTATATTCAATAATTTGTCAAGATTTAACTAGGGATGATAATTTGTATTCTACTCATAAGTACTCACACGAATCCTACCAAGTCAAATGGGTAATATCCGAGTTTGATTGGGAGTAATGGGTACGGGTAAATTCATATATGAAAAAATAACATTAGGTTTGGGTATGATACAAAAAATGTAGTACTCTATCCATACCCTACTTGAATTGTCGAATTTTACTCATATTCGAACCCATTCATACCCATACCTTATATATAGACACATATAAATACATAAGTCAACATAAATAATGTTTAAACTAGAATTAGTTGGATTAACTTATGATATTATAGTATATGACCCATTAAGATTTTTAAAATAAATATAAACATATAAATAAATAAGGATTACAGAAATAATAAAAAAACAACAACGCTTATTTGTGTGAAACACATTCAGTTTTATCATTTAAAAGTAAATGAATATCTTGCAACTTTTAGACAAATGGTTATGCCACTATTTATGATGATAATAATGATAAAAGTGTTGAATGCTCGTATCTAAGAATTTTCTTATTTAATTTTTTATTTATAATATAAATATTTATTTAATTATTAATTGATAAACATTATTTTTTTTACATATTCCACTATATGTTTTCAGTGACTTGTGATGTGTTGTTTCAAACTTAATTATTTTCAACATTTTTTCTTTAAGTTAGATGCATAATGCTTTTTTTTTTTTTTTTTTGCACAGAAGTTAGATGCACAATGTTAAAAGTTATATAATTAAACTTATTAATTATAATGTGTATAATATGTTACATTTGGATAATTAAATAAATTTTAAATTATTCAACTTTTTTTAATATTTTTTATTTTAATTTTTTAATATATGATCTCTTTAAATATAATATGTATTAATTTATAGTAATTATATACTTATATTTAAATTTACATAAATATTTAAAAATAATTTAATAATTATTCGGATAATGAGTTATCTGAAATTCTATAAATATAGGGATAAGTATATATTTCGTTGAGTATGAGTATGAGTATAAATATGAGGAGTGCAATACCTTACCCATTGTTATGCTTAGATTTAACATGATTTTTAGCAAGAAATTGATTATTTTTTATCCTTCAAAATCTTCCATTTTTTATATTATAATTTTTATTTGACTGAATTTTCTAAATTTTATTCTCTGGATTTTCTTATTTAACCGCTGTCCTAATTCGAATCAACGGGACCCATCTCCAAATCATAAATTCCACCGAATTTTCGCTATAAAATTTTGAAGACCCTCTTTCAATCCCCTACATCAAGACGTAGAATACTGACATACACAATCATACATTCAGAACCACACGATTAGTTTACGAAAAGGTTTAATAAATTTAGACAATTAAGAACTGTAAATGAGTTAAAATACTCGTGAAAATGTTTAATAAATTTAAATAATTAAAAATAAAACTGTAGATGAGTTAAAATACTCATGAAAATGTTTAATAAATTTAAATAATTAAAAATACAATTATAAAAAAATTAAAATACTTGTGAATTATTCGAATTCAACTAATAAAATATTCAATTAATAGAGTTGAGTTAAAATAACGAGTCGAGTCGAATTCAAATATTATAATAGTCGACTCAAGTATATAATTTTAAATATATTTTATATTATATATAATAATTTATTAATTCAATTTCAGAATTATTCAAATTTTAATTTATTATTGATAAATAAATAAATTTATTTTTTTAATAATAATCAAGTTTAATAGAATATAACTCAAACATTTTGAGTAGTGGTTTGAGTTGAGTTGAAATTTCAAAATAAAAATTCGATTGAGTTTAAATCGAATTTTTAGTTTTCTGGCGAGCTGTTCAATACTGTTGGACTGACTCGGCTCTATTACTCCTAATAAAAAAAACTGACAACGTGTTAAAGCTCATGTTTATCTGTTCATACAAGATAATTACTTCTTCCTCTTCACTTTACACCTCCAGTGTACTAGTGTACAGTCTGTATCGATCAAAAAACAGAACCATAAACAAGTAGCAGTAGAGAAGTAGTGAACACCATAAAAGAAACCTAAACATCTAAAGAAAAAGCTATCAAATCTCTTCAGAATCTCTCTCTCTGCCTTTCACATTTCCCAATTCAACTCTCTCTCAAAACCCAACTCCTATCCCATCTTTGATCTTCCTCAATTTCAAATTTTTTTTTTCTCATGATTATCAAATCCATGGAGCCATGAAGCTGAACAGTAAGCTATTGATTGTTTAAACTTCTTTTTTTTTTTTTTTTTGGGTTTTGTTTTAAATTGAAGAATCTGGTTTCAAAATTTGAGCTTTGGTTAAACAAATGGAAGTGTGAAGATTTGGCTGATTGAGTTTTGTGTGTTTTTGTTGATAGATTGGTGAGATCTAAATTTGGGAACTAGAAAGCTTAAGTGGGTAATAGAATTTTGATAATGCCAAGGCAAAGCCGGGTTGCCATGGAAGAATTGCTACCTGGAAAAATCAGGAAACGTGGGTGTTCTTCTTCGGCTTCGTCGTCTTCTTCGATTATTCAAAACTATAGATTTAAGAGAGCGATTTTAGTGGGGAAGAGGGGTGGATCCAGTACGCCTGTGCCCACTTGGAAGCTGATGGGGACGGTGAGGACCCCATCGTCTGCATTGCGGGCTATGGATTCTCCTAAGTATGCTGCCTCACAAAATGGTGGTGTTATCAAGGGGAAGTTGCAGCAGCAGCAGGCGGCGCCAGTTTCGGCGAGAAAGCTGGCGGCGACGCTGTGGGAGATGAATGAGATGCCGTCGCCGAAAATGAAGGAGGTGGTAGGGTCGGAAGAGAGGAGATTAAAGAAGGAGGCGAGAGCTAGAGAGAAGGCAACCAGGTCTGTGCATTCGGGTTCTTTGCCTCCCCATTTGTCTGATCCATCTCATAGTCCTGTCTCCGAGGTGGGTTTTGAATATTTTCTGGATTTTCCTTGTTTTATTACTGTTTAGTTTCTCTTGTTTTGTTCTTAGGATCTTCGTAGAAGTTCAGGTATTGCTTTAGCTAAAGAAAAAAAAAAAAAGATTTTGTAGTGTGTAATTTGTTTGTTAGGTAAGGGAAGACAGGAATGAAAAAGAAATTTGGGTTTTGAAATATCAGGCCATGTGTTAGTTTGGTATCATGATGGGTTAGTTGAGAAGCTATTATGCTTTAGCTAAAGATTAAAAATGAAGAAAAAGAAATAGAATTTTGAAGGTCATATCTTACTGTATTTCTTTACTGATCATTGATTTCTAAGCTAACAGGACAGTAATCAAAGCTCCTTAATTAGTTTAAAAACATAATAAGGTCTCATGTTGATTGGGGATGAATATTTTAAAATGCCAAATCTGTCTGTGCAACATAAGATTTGCTGTTGAATGCCAACTCGATAGAATTTGAAAACCTTGCTCTATTGTGGAATTTTGTTTGTGGGTTGGGGCGTTTAGAAGTTTCAAATGTGATTCCATACTGTCATAGCATAGGGCAACCACAAGGGAAAATTGATTTTGGGTATGAAGGCAACAGAGTTGTTGCCATTATATCCAAGCTGTACTTGTTTTCTTTTATTTGTTGGTAATTCATGAAGCTAAATTGTTGATTGTCTTGTTTGATAATTGATAATATGATTATTTTTGTAGAGGATGGATCGGTCTGGATCTGGCAGTCGTCACAGAAGAGCATCATCAATTTCTCAAAAGCTTAGGCTTGCAGACCACAGTGTTGGAGCATTTGATTCCATTAGCAATGCCAGTTTAATGGAGGTACTTAAGGCTAAAAATGCGAGCTTTACAGACCTGTTATAATGGCTCTTGGATAGTAAATGCTCCACATTTTGCTGATGGCTCTTTTGTCATTCACTAATGTTGTAAATTTCTTTGTTTTATTATCTTTTTAATCTTATATTCATTATCCACTAAAAGGACACATTTCATAATATTTTCCATCTCTCAGGTTGATAATTTAATGTTAGTCAATTTAATCAATAATATCAATATTTCTTCACACATTCTTATTTGTCAATTTAGTTTCTATTTGCATGGGTTACAAGCTATGTATTCTGAAACACAATATACGTTAAGTCTACTCATATTTTCTCTTATGATGCCAGATTGAGACTAGATCTCGAGCCCAAACTCCTAATGGATCTACTGTTGGATCTAAGACTCGTTTGAAGGATGTCAGTAATGCTTTGACAACATCTAAAGAGCTACTTAAAATTATCAATCGTGTGTGGAGTAATGAAGATCGGCCTTCATCTAGCATGTCTCTCATCTCTGCCTTGCATGCGGAGCTTGAGAGGGCTCGCTTGCAAGTCAATCATCTTATACAAGAACAGCGCTCAGACCAGAATGAGATAAATTATTTAATGAAGTGCTTTGCTGAAGAAAAGGCAGCATGGAAAAACAAGGAGCAGAAAGTGGTTGAAGCTGCTATTGAGTCCATTGCTGGAGAACTTGAGGTAGAGAAGAAGCTGAGGAGACGGCTTGAAAGCTTGAACAAGAAGCTTGGGATGGAACTAGCTGAGACAAAGTCTTCTCTGTTGAAGGCAGTGAAAGAACTTGAGAGTGAGAAGAGAGCAAGAGTTGTGATGGAGCAAGTATGTGATGAATTAGCTAGGGATATAGGTGAAGATAAAGCTGAAGTTGAAGAACTGAAGAGAGAATCTGTAAAACTCTGTGTTGAGGTTGAGAAGGAAAGGGAGATGATGCAGTTGGCTGATGTTTTGCGTGAGGAGAGAGTCCAAATGAAACTTTCAGAAGCTAAATATCAACTTGAGGAGAAGAATGCAGCTGTGGATAAACTGAGGAGTCAACTTGAAGCCTTTTTAGGAACCAAGAGAACCAAAGAAAAAGGCCGTGTTTCTTATCATATGAATGATGAAGATATTGCAGCTTATTTAAACAAAACTCGTTCAGTTCCCCATCAGAATGAAGTAAATGAGGATGACGGAGGAGAAGTGGAAGATGGGGTAGAATGTGAAGATGACTCGGCTGAAAGTGATCTTCATTCCATAGAATTGAATATGGACAATAATAATAAGAGTTACAAATGGACTTATCCTTCTGGAACTCCTCGTGATTTGAGAAAGGCAGCAGTTGATGAAGAAGAAATCAAAGGGAGGAAGTCTACCTCCAGCAAGGTACCTAGGAGAAGTACTTCTCTGCAAAGAAGTGTTTCGGATGGAGTTGAATGGAGCACACAAAATGAGAGGCTATCAGTTACAGGAGATGGGATAGACTGGGGGGGATTCTCTGAACTTGAGAGGCATTTGCAAGGAAAAGGCTATATAGATGAAACGCATGGGTATCAATCAGTGAAAGGTCTAAGGGACTATTTGTTGTCTGGTTCTAGAATAGATTCTGCCAGAGGTTTTGCTAGTCCTACGCGGCAAGTAGGGCAGCGGCCTTCACGAGATTCTAGCAATGCTACTCAAGAGAGACCTCCTACAGCACCAGGGAACGCTTCAAAATCAAGGCTAGGCGAGGGCCTTAATGGAAGAAAATCCAAATGGTAAGCAACACAGTGGAGCGGTTTATGAGACATCAAGTTAGAGGCCTAGTGCAAAAAGAATCAGCCATTGAGAATTAGTGTTTTTGATAATTAATGTTCGTTTCCGAATTGTTAGAGCTCTTCAAACTGCAGCAATCGCTGCTCAATGTGCATTTGACTTTTTGGCAATTAGCAAGGACAGTTGTGCTTATAGAATTCTTTAGAAAAAGAGTTGTGATCATCCAACCAAGTTTCTCCTGTACAAAAAACTTCTGGCACAATCGAGTTTAACATGCTAGAAGCATATTTAAATATATATGCTGTGAGCCCGTGGTATGCGTTCTTCTTCTTCTTTTTTACTGTTTTCACTGTACCTTTGATTTGCTTAGCAATCCATATTTAAGTATGCATGATCCAAATAGAATATGAAAAGTAAACTTTTGTAGTTTGCTTGCCCTGCAATGAAGAATTCTGCTACCATTTCTTGGATCCAGTTTTTCCTGTCACTTGTGGAGTGCATGTGCATTGGTCTTTAGATTACAATGAACATAACTTTTTCTCTTTTAACTGATTGGATGATTTTCCTTACCTGGTATTGTCTGGAAAATGAGTTTGGTTGCATTTATAGTTTGTTTGAAATAATAATAATAATGCCACAGACTATTTGAATTTTGGTGCAAATAATAAGAGCAAGATTGTACTTGTGCAGAATTCCTCCATTAAAACTTATTGAGCATATGAGGAGCTGAAGAGGGAGGGGTTACTTATTTCCTTTTTCACTTTTCTCCACTCTTTTTAAGTTTATTGGGAGAATTCAACAACAATTGAGTGAAAAATCCTCAAGGTGATAACAAGATGAGCCATACAACTAAAGTATCGACTGAGCATTTTGGATTACATCCAACCAATGTATTGACTAAGCCATACAACTATACAAGCCATTCTAACTTGCAAAACATGCTGTGGATCTCAATAGCCTAGAAAAGCAGCTATACATTGCATTCAGCTACTCTAACCCTGGATATATTTTAATTAGTCTAACCCGAACTTTATACACATGAAAACTGTACAAAACCAGTGATCAGCAAAATCGAAACTTGACATTGCAGCCATTGCCCTTTGTATGATCAGAACAAGTTAATTATAGACCTAACATTTTCTACCCAGCCAAGTCACCATGAAAGCTCATTGGGAACTTCTGCTTTCATGTCTGTTGCAAGCAAAATTGGATTTGGTCCACTTTCTGTCCAAGCAACATGGTTTGGCTTGAGATTGCTCCTAACCGTACCAAATTCTTTCTTTGCTCGAGAGATCTCTACAAGGTCTGGAATTGTAGTTAAGCAACAATCAGAACATTATCAAAAAGAGCATTAACATTAATAGGAAGAAATGCATTAATACTATGAGGAATTCATTTATACCCAGATCAGCTGAGATAAGACACTCCCCTTGGTAATTAGGTCCTGCCAAGACAGTTCCTGAGGGTGAGACAATAACACTACCCCCAGAGCATGTTGTTTCATCTAGTGATACATTACTATCTGAACCTCCAGGTGGTAATGGATAGTCTCTCCTTCGGCAAAATTGGTTCGCAGAAAGAACAAAGCAACCACCTTCTAGGGCAATATGGATCATGGATGACTTCCATATTTCCCTGGCATCAGCCGAAGGTGCACAATATATTTCAATGCCTACATTTTTTGGTGCAAAAAATTGAAGAACTATAATGTATTAGATAACTATTGGACTGGCAAAAAGGACCTTGCATCACACAATCTAATAGAAAGAAAAAAGAACTTAAATATAAACTAGCAAGATGACATTTAAAAAGCAACAATGAGAAGAGGTATACCTTTAGCGTATAATTCAGTTCTTAGAAGTGGCGACTTATTGTCCCAACAGATGAGGCCACCAACCTTCCCGATGGAAGTCTCATATACTGGCAGCGATGATTTCTCCCCAGAATACCACACTGCAATTTCTGATGCCATTGGCATTAGCTTGCGATGCTGTCCAAGGTGTTGTCCCAGAGAATCGAAAAACAGAACTGTACTAAAGAGATAAAATCCAGCTCTCTCCACCACTCCCATTACTAGGTGGACTTTATATTTACCAGCAACTTTTGCAAGCCTATCAACTTCAGGACCTGCATAGACTTGGCAACATCAACAAGTGAATTGCGAAGTTCAAATAACTTGACCCCACGGAAAAGAAACCCAATTCTAATGGAAAGAGGGTCTGACCAGGCACATCAATAGCTGAAGCATAATACTTCTGCAAATCATCATCTGTTGCAGTAGCAAACGTGAGACACCTCGGGTAGCCACCAAGAAATGCTTCTGGAAACACCACCAATTGTGAACCATAGGCAGCTGCCCCAGCAATCAGTCTCTCCGCTTTATCTGTTTAGACAAAGAGATAGAGGGGAAAAAGAATACTTAAACATTGTGATTGAAACCTGATTTCTGCTATCAGATACAAGGCAAGCCATTCATTTAGTGATATTTGACTCAAATAGTCATTAAAACAAACAGAAAGAGAACAAACTAGACTGCATTTTGGGATTATACAAATGAAATTTACTACCCACAAAATTAGAAGAATCCAACATACCATCTGTGTTCTTTTCATTTTTTAGGCAAGCGAAGAAACCAATAATACACAAATCGATACTCTGGCTAAACAAAACTCCACAATAAACCTCTTAAAAACAGAGAGTTGAAATTGAAAAAAAAAAAAAAAAAAAAGGATAATAATTTAGTACCCAATGTTGCAGGAGTATCGAAAAACACAGACGAAGCTTGAACTACAGTCGCCCTAATCGACTGCCTCGTAGCCGGAGCACCAGCGGATGGCACCGGAAGATAAGACGTTAACTGATGGTCGTTGAGGTAGTCCATGCAGACGGGTTTTGGAACAGGGAGTTTGACTGGTTGTCGAGTCCAAGGCGAGTTGGGTGGTTTAGTATTAGTAGAAGGGACGAGTTCAGGTCGGAGCTGATGGAGGAGCCATTGGACAATTTCGCCATCGGAGCGGAGACCCAGTTCCTGTTTAAGGTGGAAAATGGCGGGGATGCAGATTGGGGGTATTCGGACACGCTTGTTAATGGGTAAGACACCGTCCTCTTTGGTTAAACGACGGCGTTTTGGCTTAACATGGGTGGGGTCTGGCTGAGCATTTTGTGAAGATGGGTGTACTTGTATGATCTCCATAGACAGTGACAGTGAGTCTGTGTGTCAAGTTTTGTCAATTTTACTTATGAATTGAGAGAGAAGAGAGGGTTTTTATTTTTAGTTGAAAAGGGCGTTACCAACTAGCAGTCAGAAGCTTAAAATCACCATGATTTTATGGTGAACAAGGAAGAGGAAGGAAGATTTTCAGAGAGTTAATAATTTGACTTGATTTTTAAAGCTCAAAGACAGAAACACTTGTCTTCCTGCTCTTATTTTCATTATTATTATTATTATTGAAATAATAATAATATTGCTATGAATTGTAATGACTTTTTTTTTTTTTTTCCCGAATGCTATGAATTGTAATGACACATATTAATATTGTTAACTGGCTCATTTCATCAGTTAGATTCTAAACAACCAATCTATAATTTAGTGGTAAGAGTAAAATTTTTCCATGAGAAGTCTGAATTTCGAGTATTCTCATGTAAAACTCATTAAGAATAAATATAATGTCTCACAAAAAATTACTCTCTTTCCTCTTACACTAATAATCAACGATGGCTATTTTTTATGAAAGCAATT
>CATKHJ010444049.1:0-20404 GCA_949750685.1 Vernicia montana | reverse complement strand
TAATATATATATATATATATATATATATATATATATATATATATATATATTAAATTTTCATGTTAATATAATTATTCACTTTATTACTCCACTTATATTGTTCTAATATATATATCATCTATCTCTGAAAACTAAATACATTATACTAGAACTACTCATATTGGATCGAATTTCCCATTTTCAACTTACTATAAATTCTACATAATTTAAATATTATATTCAAACATTTCCAACTTTTATATCATATTTTAGGACAACTAAAATTATTCCATCTTTCAAACACCATAATGATCAGAACTTCTATTCACAAAACTTGAATTCAATTTTATTATTATTATTATTATTATTTTATATATAGTTGATCACTTTAACATGTGTTTATTGCAACTATTTAACCAAGTAAATTAAAGTACAATTCTTTCCCCTTTGTCAACTATAGCCAAATACTCATCCATTTAAAACCCAATTCTTTACTTTGGAATTATTATTATTATTTTTAATCTAAGTCTCAATTCACCACATATTTCCCGTTCCAAGTTTGTGTTTATTTATCTTAAATTAAAAACCTAAAAATGTCACACCCCACTTTGAGAGATGCGACGATCCTAGGGCATGAGTAGGTATAAAGCCACCGAAAACTTGTAGAACCCATATTTACTATGAATCCAATACAGTATCATGCAAATAAACTATAATTATTACATCATATCATATTCCAATATCAGAACCTCCTATCACATTTTCATCATATACTCCTAAGCACATACATATACACTTACTCGTAAGTCTCATATATATCCTTCTTGTACATACAACACTTACTAATTACATAATTCATACAATGCTCTTCTAACACCCATGGAGCCCATTAAACATAACTTTAATAAATACATATACACATATGTCAAATGGAACTTTACTCTAATAAGAAAATCCTTAAATAAAGAATGATGCTTGAGGAATCACTTGCTCACTATGTTGCTCTCCTAAAAATGGAATCACTAATGAGATAAAACAATGAGTAAAGAATATACTACCATACTTGTGAGGCTAGGTATTTCAAGGCTAGCTCACAAGGGTGGCTCATATTTTCTTATAACTTGGCACATGTACTTATATTCGTAGAATGAAAAATATAAGATTCACATTAACAATTGAACTTTATCATTTAAGAACTTATCAATAATCTTTAGAACTTGGACTCATGGATTTTGGAGGTATCCACTTTAAGTACACGTGTTTTCTTATAACTTTTAATTTATGGACATTTGAATCTTATAATCACATGGACATATTTTATAGTATTTTGGATTAGGAATCTTATACAATTGATCTTTAGAACAATAATTCATAAAGATTGACTTTGGTCTTACATTGACTTTGGTCTTACATAGATCAAACATTGAATATATATATATATATATATAGAAAACAATGAAGTATTTTGGAATTATGGAGTTCTTTATTTACATAATATTTTGGAATAGAAAATAATGTACGTTGTATGTTGGACTCGAAAATTTAGTAAAAACTTATACACTACTTATATAAATAGGAATCTCATAATTAAATATTTATATTCAAATAGCTTGTAAAATCAATAATTCATATATCATGAAAGAATATTAGATACTATAAGCTTAGTATCAAAGGAACATAACATAAGTGAAATATGTATATGTATACAAAAGGATTTTTGTATACTCTAACTCATATAACTTTGGATAACATGTATACTTATATGCCATAAATGTCAAGGTCGATGACAAATAGGCGATTTGGTTTAGAAAGAAAATGGCACATGGTTATCTTATTTTAAGGATCAATTGGCTTATATATCACTGTATTTCTCATTGTCAAATAGGGTTATGTATTCATGGGTCTTTTAATCAATTAGATTGGTCTCAATAAAAGAAAGTGCTCATAGCTCATAGCTTATCAATTGGTTTTAACAGAGATCATCACATGTGTTGGGGTAAAGGCATTACAGCATACCCGAAGTAGAGGTTCCCCTACGAACATGCTCCCATAACAATAGTTGGAACAGAGACACTTGTGGCATGTCCGAAGCATAAAGCTCACTTATAGTTGGGGTAGAGGCACGTATTTTGGCACAACCCGAAGCATAGGCTCTCATGTGAGCATGCTCCCATAAATCTGTGTACACAGTCATCAATATCATGAACAATCAATCAATAAGTGATCTCTAGGTCATGTGTCTTAGTTTTCATGGTTCTTGTGTTTCATATGGTGGCCATGAAAAGAGACATCAATTACAATAAATTCATTTTAGGATTAATAAAATTCATAACTTCAATGGTTCTAATTGTTTCATAAAGGATATCAATGATCTTGAGGTTCACATAGTTCATTTGGCTAACATATAAGATTTTTCTTAATTTTGGTACATTCATATAGTCATGGCACCTTTGGCAATAACATATTCATATTCAAATATTTGTACATTTAAACATATTCGTGTTCATACTATATAACTTTGAAAACTCTTGAAGAAAACTTTTAAGTAAATTCCATCAAGGAAAAATCAACAATTTATGGAAATTATCTTGGAACTTATATATAGAATTTCAATTACTCATGGCTTCATTATATAATTATTGATCATTTTTAAGATTGAAGGAATATTAAACAATAGTTTACATATTTTATGCATTAAATGAAACTTGGTTCATTGAATGACATATGGCCCAAGGAAGTTTAATCAAGCACAAGGGTTACATAAAATTGAATAATATAATCAATATAACTTATAGATCAATGGGGATTACTTTACAAATAAAAAATTCACATACTTGGTAGTACTAATAACTCTATTTTCTTAAAGTTATTTTACCTGTTTAAACTCAAATTTTGGTTCAGTTCTTGAGAATTTAATAATATTATTACTTATTTTGAGAAATAAATAATTCTAACAAGTTATAAATAAATTATAAAATATTTGTAGTATTTTATTTTATTTTGCAGATCAAAATAATATTAATGATGCAGGCAATGATGTCATGATATTAATGATACAGGCAATGATGTCACAATAATAATGATACAGACAATGATGTCATGATATTAATGATACAAGCAATGATGTCATAATAATAATGATGCAGACAATGATGCAAGATGATGGAAAAAGATGATGGAAATTGCCTATAAATAGACATTACCAGCGGTTCTTCGAAAAATTCATTCAATCAATTAGATAGATTTACATTTTTTTAGTTTCATTTCTTTTTATTTTCATTTTGTTCAAGAAGAGAAGTTTTGAAGCTCGTGCACGTCAAAGATTGTATCTCAAAAAAAAGTTCTTTCTAAACTTTTGTTTTTTAATTAAATAATAAGTTGCTATTATGTTTTCTATTAGATTGATTGTTAATTTAATTGTTTATTTTTTCTTAACTATGAGTAGCTAAATTTCATATCTAGGATTTAGATGTAATATCTTGATTTTCCTATGACTATTTTTCTTTAATTGATTTGGTTTTGATTATTGGAATTAATCTTTTATTTTAAAATTTAATGCTTGTAAATAATTGATCACTATTTGCATGTTTAAAGATATAATTTGAAGTAGCGAGAGTGAAAGCATAATATTAGTTCATTGAGATATTAGACCTATGGAATGTGTTGCTTAGAGATAAGAACACTCCTTTGTGATTAATTAAAGAATTTCCATAAAATTTAATGGGTTTGTATTAATTGTTTATGATCACGAGAGTAGACATAAGGTTAACATAAATACTTGTGTTGTGTCTTGAGAGAGAATATCATATAATTTAGGAAAATCTAATCATTAATTTCAATGAAAATTAAACCAATCTAGAGAACATAGAGAAGTCATGGGTAATCAATTGATGAAATTTAAATCCTAGGTCTTTTTCATATATTAAATTTATATTTTAATATTTGTTTTTATTTTCTTCTTTATCTCGACTAAATCAGTTTTCTAAATAATAAAGTAATTCATAATTTTGTTAATTGTCAACTCCTTTCCCGTGGGATCGACACTCTACTCGATCATTATATTACTTGTTTACAACCTGTACACTTGCAAATTTTTCGCAACAAATACAACAATGGAAAAGGCACTATAGAATTTAAGATTCAAATACAAATATGATAATATATTTTCTACTCACCTCTTACTATTCCTTTCCAATGCTCATATCACCATTTTCATGCATATAGCTCATCATTTCCTTTGTTCTCTTGCCTACACAAAATCTCATACCACATTTTAACTAAACTTCATGTATCCTTAATCTCATAATTAGGTTTCTTTAATTCTAACCATAGATTCTCAATTCTCAAACTTTAGTAATAACTATAATTCTTAGCCATTAACAAAAATTCTCAAATCAATTCTAGGGTTCATAGCGAAATCTTCCTATCAATTAATCACTTGCATAAACATCAATATTAGCTTTTATCTAACTCATAAAAGATGCTACCACACTCTAATAGCAAAACCCATAAAAAAAAAATTGAAGAATTGAACACTTACCCAAAATGTCTCCATCAAACTCAAATCTAAATTTTTAAGAATCCATAGAGAAATCCACCTTAGATCTTGTATATCATTTGATATCTTGAGTATAAATGACTAATCTTAGCCATGGAGGAACATATATGGAGTTTGAGAGGATTTGGGATCGGTTGGGGTTGAGAAAATGAAGATAGAATCAAATTTTTGTTTAAAATCCTGATCTTCCTCGCTACTTATAGACCCAGACGAGTCACGGGCGTGACTTTTAGTGTCACGATCGTGACTTTTAGGCAGTAGACAATTCAAGGTTACTCCTTAAAGTTCATCCTGACCTTTCTTTACTTATTTTCCAATAACTTTAGTTACGCTTATCCAAATGACTTGATTCTTTTTTCTAATTAAACTAGACACATAAAACTAAAATATATCCAAAATTTAGCTAAAAATATGCACTAAAAAATTTATAGTGAATTTTCAAAGCTTGTCCTGTAATTGCTCAAGCTCATTCTGAACAGTCCCACAATATTCACTATAACTCATAACGTTACATCCAATTCAAAAAATGATTTACCATAATTTATTTTACACATAAATGAACATTTTTGATGTTTTACACTTTGTCCAATTCAGCCTCTAAGGTCATCAAAGTAAATACATAATCTCGGACTTCCTACCGAAATAGCAATCTGAGTTAATCCTAATCCAAGAATAATATCTCCTCACACATCTCATATTTTGAAAAAATAATTTATAGGCATTTATATGAGACATAACTCTAAAATTTTTATGTTTTGTACTTTCCTTAATTCTCCCTTTAAGTCCACAAAAACGTAGGTACAATCTTCTGACCCGATAATAGGATTACATGAATTATGAACTTAACTCTTTCAATTTAAGTTTCTTTCATAATTCTAATCAATTATACTCACTCCTTCATCGAAACACTTGGTATTCATTTAGTTTAAATGCGAAAAATTCATACTCAAACTTATGGCTTAGTCTTTAACATATAATACTCATCCATACTCTTTACTTATAAGGTTAATATGTAGTTGGGGTATTATAAAAAATCACTTCCCTCATAACAATCCGACAACTTAAAGCTAGTTTCTTATTCATCATTCAATATCATTAATAAGTCTTTAGCTAAGACTATTTTCAATCTCAAGTTCATATATATATTCATCCCATTCCATTAATGAACAGATAAGACCACCACCACCACCCCTCCTCCCTTTTTTTGCTTGTGATAGTATAGACAAACTCAAAAGGAAGTAAAGAAAGGAGTTTTCTTTATGGAATTCAAGCAAAACTTCAAGAAACATATATTAAATATAGAAAGGAAATGGTTGTTTCAAAGATTACCATAAAAAGTTATATCCTCCCTCTTGATTTTAATTGTCGAATACAGATGGAGAGATGAAAGGGAATTTGCTTTTCTTTTCAGAGAGAATATGAATGGTAAAGATGGACTAGAATTTACGGGAGCTACAATTTGACTTAATATTTATTTTAAGTTAAATTAATTATGTGGAGGAGGATTTTTAACATTATAATAATATGGTTAGTGGTGAGATATTTTTTTTTTTATAAGCTAAAAGATGATAAAGAACAATTAATAAAATGAAAATTTAGTATTCCTACTCAATTCTTATCACAAAAACCGAAAATGCTCTAGTATATGGGGTCTAAATCTCCACTTTATCAATTCTTTATTATTTTATTATTTAAAATTGGAAATTTTATTATCTTCTATCTTTTTCTATTACATTCTTTCACACTCTTAATTTCAAATATTAAATTTTAAATTAAAGTATAACTATTTATTCACTAATAAATAATTATATAGTTCATATTCATGTAAATTTTCATTACACATTAATCAAGCCACCTAATAACAATAAATTCGTATATTAATTTCTATTAGGATTTTCAAATTTTACAAGTCATTAGTATCTAAATTTACATACGTCTTATATCTGTACACTCATAATAAACAAGCCTTAACTAGGGGAATACCTAGGGTATTACAGTGGCCATTGATAATGACTATTATTTAGTCAAATTCATTTCCAAGGACGATTATGAGTATGTTTTATTTGAAGGACCGTGGATAGTGGTGAATCATTATTTGACTATAAGATAGTGGTACCCCAATTTTGATCCAGAACATGATGTTATGAAGAGTCTATCAGTTTGGGTTTGCATTCCTTGCCTCCCCATTGAGTACTATGATCGTGATTTCTTGATGAAAGTTGGTGAGATGATAGGAAGGCCTATCAAGATTGATGAGGCAACCACCGTTGCTTCTCGTGGAAGGTTTGTTCGGATATGTGTAGAAGTAGATATCGCCAAACCTTTATTGGCTAAATTCAAGCTTCGTCGTAGAATTAAACTTTTAGAATATGAAAAAATACACCTTATCTGTTTTGGATGTGGAAGATATGGTCACCATAAAGAAGTGTGTGATGAAAATAACAAAAAAAATGAAACGGAGGCGGAGAAGGAGAGGGCAAGCTTGAACGGGGATGGTGGAGGGAGCACCGGTGAGCAACCAATAAGGAAAGATGAAAATAAGGTAAGGCCTGAAGTTACGAAGAGTTATGGGCAATGGATATTGGATTCACGCAAATCTCACAGAGGAGATAAAAGGCAAGGAGGAAAGAATTTTGGGATTATGTTGCATGAGAATAGGAGGACTTTCAATGCTACCAAGGATATTTTAAATTAAGGAGTTAATGGTAGGTCCATATTTGCTGCTTTGGATATCATTGTTAATAATGATTTGAACTTAGAGACTAATGGGCTGGATAATAATATTTATAAGGTTTCTAATGGAGGAGACCCAAATGAGCCTAATAAGAAAATAAGTGTTAGGGGCAAAAGGCCCAATGTCCAAGTAAATTGGGTTAAGAACTTGGATAGGAAAAATGGTGTGGATCTGCAACAGCAAGCTCTTAGTAGTAGTAAGGGCATCAATAGCCCAAAATCCCAAATTAGAACTCACAATCAAGCTGTAGCAGGGATGTAACACATTGTGGTGCGAGGTTCAAAAGGCAAAGAAGTGGTCCAGAATTCGTCAAATAGTCATTTTAACGAAGATTCAGCAGTGTTAGGGATGAACATTAATCTAGAACACCACCAAGATGCTCATTTATCCTTAACTGATCAGAATCTCAACATTGAAGAATATTCTAGTAAGGATGAGGATGATGATTCAAAAATGGATTCTCATTTTGAGGAAGAGGAATGTGTTCCAATGATAGGATATGAGCTTATGCTTCGGGGAAATATAAACTAATTTTTTCTTAAATTAGTTTTGCTTGGTCTTTGAACAGTTGCTGATGTTTTTTTTTTCCTTTTTTATTTCTTTTATGGATTATCGTATCTGGAATTGTCAGGGCGCGGCCTCGAGGGAGTTCAATCGTTCTTTAAAGAACTTGTTGAAGTCTTATAACCCAGGTATTTTGGGTCTTCTTGAGACTAAAGTTATTGGTGTGCATGCGGATTCTATTTGTAGAAAAATGGACTTTGATTATTGGGTTAGAGTGGAAACAATGGGATACAATGAAGGGATTTGGGTTTTTTTGGAAGGAAGGGATTACTATTGATATTGTGTACACTCATCCTCAGTTTATTCTTCTTCGCATTTGCAAGAATAATGATTTGCATTGGTTTTTGTCGGTGGTGTATGGTAGTCTGAATCCGCATTTGCGGCGGTTGCTATGGAACGATCTTAGTTAGAATGTTTTGAATATTTTAGGGCCTTGGGTAGCTATAGGAGATTTTAATTCAACTGTTTCAATAGAGGAGGTTAGTAGTAACTATTGCTTCTCTAACAGTAGAAGTGCCTTTTTCTTAAATTGGATTTTTTATGAAAGGCTCATTGACTTAGGATTTTCTAATCCTAAATTTACGTGGAGTAGAGGTAATAATGAAAGATCTTATAAAGGACCGAGGCTTGATAGAGCTCTTTGCAACCCTTCTTGGAGACAATGGTTTGATATGGCTTCTCTTATTCACCTTCTGAAAGTTCAGTCAAACCATTCTTCGATCCTTTTCCATTTTAATGATAAACAAGGGCCTTTTTTGACTCCAAATTTTTTATTTCAGGTTGCCTGGATGACACATCCAGATTTCCATAATGTCGTTGAGAGTAATTAGGAGAAATGAGCTTCTTTACAAGATAATAACAACCAGATGGGTTCCTTTCTTTCGGCTTGGAATCATAACACTTTTGGCAGAATTTTTAAAAGGAAAAAGAGGCTTTGGGCTAAAATTGAAGTGGTTCAATGCAAGCTTGCTATTGATCATTCTTACATGCTTATTAGGTTGGAAATGGAACCTAGGGAAGAGCTTAATCTCGTCTTGCATCAGGAGGAACTCTACTGGTACCAGCAATCTCGAGAATAATGGATAAGATCAGGTGATAGAAATACAAAGTTCTATCATGCTTCTAGAGTGGTTCGTCATAGTAGAAATAAAATTGAGGCTCTCAAGGATTTTACAGGGAATTGGGTAACTGATCAAGATAAACTTGCTGATATGGTTCAGGTGCATTTTCAACAATTATTCAATATGGATATAGTTTGTGATCTCTCTATTGGGCTCAAAGGGTTTTTACCTTCCTTATCCATAGAGCAAATGGAGGTTCTTAACAAGCATTTTTCTTTTGATGATATTAAGTCTGCATTGTTTGATATGAGGGCATTTAAAACTTCTGGGCCCGACGATTTTCATGCCGGTTTCTGTCAAAAAATGTGGTCAGTTGTGGGGGACTCCATTGTTAACCTTGCTCTCAATTTCTTTCAGTCTGATGTTATGTCTAATGGATTGAATGATACTTTGTTGGTTCTTATGCTGAAGGTGATAGCTCTAGAAGTGCTTAATCATCTCAGACCCATTTAGCCTATGTAATATGGGCTATAAAATCATTACCAAAGCTATGACTAACAGATTGAAGATCATTCTCCCTGAAGTGGTAGCTCCTAACTGTGAGGCCTCGCCCGAATGCCCCTCCCCTCACTCGAAGAAAAATGCCTTAAGGAAAGGCTAAGCGGTTTTTAAGGGAGATTAAGGTACGGGTTTCAGTGCTCACGATTGAAAGCGGCTATCGCCTCGAAAAATTGATTTGATTTTTGAAAATGTTCGGGAGTCGCCACCCTAATTTATTTACATGGGAAAATTAAGGAAAAACCCATTTTTGACTCAAATTTATTAATCTTAGATTAATTTACCCAAGGATAAAATCACTAATCTTTGAACCAAGTTGAGCTCGGAGATTAAGTTTTTGGTTTTAAAATAATATCGATTTGGCTTTTAAGTTTAATTTGACTTTTGAAAACTAATTTCACGAATGACAAGTATTTAATGACAATTTACAATGCATGAGCATGACATAATTATGAGACATATGGAAAAATAAAAAGCAGATATTTAAACATCCACAAGTAAAGGAGAGTATTTCCTCTAGCCCTTATGGGTACTAAGAAAATCACAAAATCACTCATTTACTCCAAAATAATTAACTAATTGCATTAATTTAAAATTTACATGGAAAGTATAAATTGACATTTACATGAAAAATAAAAAGGGGAGGGGGATTGATTGGGATTTGGATTTGAAATTTGGATTTAGATTCCAAGCTTGCTTACGTACCCTATTGAATGGGGATCAAAACCCACGTAGTTCATTCCACGGTGAAGTGGATGAGATTTAAGAATCGGTCAGATTTAATTGGTTTGGTTTGATTTGGAGTTTGAGTGAGGATAAGAGATTATACATTCTTTGTGGGTTTGAGTGGTGGGAGAGTGGTTTTACTGGATCGAAATTTCGTTTCGTAAAATAAGATTGATTTTGGAAAATTGCTTTAATTACTTAATTACTCAATTTTAATTAATTAAAAAGATTAATTAATTAAAGTGATTAATTAAAAGGATTAATTAATCAAATTGAGTGAGAACTTAATTAAAAAATTAATTAGTTAATTAAAATTGATTTTTAATTGATTAATTAATTGTGATTACTCAAAATGAGTATGGAAAATACTTAGAGAGAGAGAGAGAGAGAAAGAAGAAGCAAAAGGATAGCCAATCAACAAGTGCTTAATATGTATTTTGAAAGGAAAGATAGGGGGTATTTATAGGAGCAGATGGGGGGTGAAAAAGACTAAAAAAATCTTAAAAAGTGGAAAAAAAGGAGGGGTAAAATCGAAAAATCACGAAAAGGGGGACAGCCGCGAGAAGGCCTCGCTGACGCGCGTGAGAACCACGCGCGTCCTCGAGTGACGCTCGCAGCATCCGCCAGCCCTCCCGGCGGATGGGTCAGATGCGTCAGATCTGATCTGACGCGTATCACACGCGTTTGCACTGAATCGCAGCAGGCGCGTCAGTGCGGACGTGCCGCGAGTCACAGCGGCATGTCCGCAGACGCGCCTCGCGGCGTCTGCAAGGCAGCCTCGCGAACACGCGCAAGCCACCGGCCAACCTCTCGGACGTCCTTGAGGCGGCTCGGTTTTCAGGCTGCTCACCCTCCGGTTCGATTTTTGGGATTTTTCGGGTCGATTTTCGGGGGTTCTGAGTCAGTTTTTGGGAGTTTCTGAAGTCTGAAAATAACCGGTCAGTGGCGGTAGATCCGAAATTAATTATCGGACAGATTGACAATCAGTTTTGAGAAAATACTGTCTGGTACAAATGGTCCAGTTAGGATCAAAAAAGTGTCTGTTTGGATAGAAAAATATTCTGATCAGCTCTGGTGAGTTAAAAAATATTTTTGGGGGTGCTAAAATGACAGTTCACAGCTACCCCCTTATTGGAACTATCTATTTGTTAGACAGTTTTGATGAGTGTGAAGCCGAAAGTTTTGATGGATCTGGGGTTGAAAAATGATTCCAGATGCATTGAAACTGTTCTGGTAATTTTTGGAGTCTGATTTGTCAGGTTTTGGGAGACTGGTGAATTTTCAGGTTTATTAATTTTCTGGTCTTTTTAGCGTAAGAAACGCAACTTTGGTCAGAATGTAGGTAAATTTGGTGTCCATGGGTAGAGAAAAATCATACGAGCATGTAGGGATTCGGATTTGAATTCTAAGTTAAAATACCTCTGAAAATGCATTTTTACTCAGTTGGGTAATTATAGGATACGTTTTTCCATGCGACACTATGCAGTTACTGTGCAAATAAACTATTATAAATAGCTTGCTGCACCTTGCCATTCATTTGCCCATTCCATTTCTTCTTCCTTCAACTCACAAGTGATCGTCTCTCAAATTTCAATCATTTTTTTTTTACTTCCAACGAAAATTCTTTTCTTTTCTTTTCTTTTTTACTTCCAACGAAAATTCTCATTCCTTTTTTTTTTCCTACTTCCAACGAAAATTCTTTTTTTTTTTTTTTACTAATGATAACTGACGACTCGTCCTTACCAGTCTACTTTGTTGCGCTTTTCAGATTCAGCATTTTGCACAGATGGCTTTGAGATCCAGATATGGAGCTTCCTCTTCTCGCCACACTATCACTTCCTCGGTGACCGATCCGCGGGGCACTTTTATGATCCGCCCAGAGACAATCTGAATCCGTCGCTCCTCCTGCGAGAGCCTGATATGCATGTCTCATATAAGGGGCGTTTGGCGGTCAGTATTTTTTTTTTTTTTTTTAGAAATTTTGATTGCTATCTGCATGTACATACACTGGTTAAATATAGACCACGCCGGTGAAGAATAGGGGTGGACGGTGCCACCTTGCGGAGGTGATTAGGTGTGTCACCTCGGAGGGTGGTGTCCGAGCACTGCTGGAGCCCACTGGTTTTGTTGACTTCTTAAAGGTGAAGACTCTTGAGCACTCCAATATGAACTTAATCAAGGCTTTGGCTGAGAGGTAGTGGGATACCACTAATACCTTTCATTTTGCTTACAGGGAGTTGACTTGCACTCCGTTTGACTTATACATGATCTCGGGGATCCGTTTCAAAGTTCGATCCCTAGATATGTGCAGTGACTGAAGGGTGACATTTTCTCCTGAAGAGATGTAAAATATGATTGGCTTCGATCCTCCTAGGGATAACATCTACGTCAAGCGCACCTTTCTGCATGACAAGCTAGACTGGCTGGCTGCAAGCGACCTTCCCTCTAATGAGGCTATTGCTCGATTATGTTTGCTGATCATTATGGGTTGTACTTTTACCTATAATATGAGGGACATGGTGGACTTGAATGTCTTACCCAGCTTGGTTCACACGAATGCTTGGGATCAATATAATTAGGGAGGTGCGATTCTGAGCACGATGTATCGCGAGATGATAGACTTATCTTGAGGGTGCATCTTATCTGTTGGTGGGACGGCTCTCATCTGGGAGGTAGATATTTCGATCATACTTCTTTGCTTTGTTTTATGGACTTTATTTCTATTGTTCTGACAGCTCTGTGTCATAGCTTTGGGCCTACGAGTACTTCCCCTTTATTGCCCCTAGGCTGATCAGGCAGCGGATACTAGATTTTTTGGCTGGAGTGAGATGGGAGGATTTGAACAAGGACGTCCCTCGCAAGCACACCGTGTTGACTATTCGAGCTTTCTTCAACCAGCCGACTGTCCAGCAGGTATTTTCCTTGTCTTTTACCTCTTTCCTGTTGTCATACTCTGACCTGCTTGCCGATTTTTTTATGATAGATTACCAGACCTTTGGGAGAGAGGATGTCGTATGCTCCCCATGCGACTGTTGTGGAGGCCCTTTCCCATAGACAGGTGTTATTGCGGTCTCCCTACTTCCAGCTGTACTATTTGGGCGAGAGAGTCTATTTTTAGGTTATGGGATCTTGGTGTGTGCCTGGCCCTCTGCCAGTTGATATGCATTATGGGACAGATATCTAGGCTTCCTAGGAGCTTTTCGATGGAAGGGAGGCGTACTTGCATCAGCACCCTAACCTAAACTTCTTGGAGTTCTGTGATAGATTCCTGATGCGGGGGATTATATGGCAGGGACGATCTTCTACTGCCTCTGCCATCCCGAGGGAGCCCATTCCTCCGGCGGCTCCTGAGATCCCTTCGGCTGGTTCATCCGGGGGATATGTTCCCAAGTTTGGTCACGGTGTCGGCCCCAGCCATAGTACTGGAGGGGTGAATTGGAGTACAGAATACCAGCTCCCTGAGAAGATTGGTTATCATGGTGCGGATGGCATCATGAGGACATGGCAACTTCCTGATATCATTCGCCCGGGCGAGCGGATGATCCCTAATGATATTGCCCAGGTACCTTTCTGTTCTTCCCACCTTTAGAAATGATCTTTAGGTAGGATTTTCATTATGCCTCTTTTGTGTTTGGAAAGGATCCGAAACATCTGACATTCTATTCACGCAGGTTCTTGGAGACTACGCTCGGCGTAATTACCGTGTCTCCCGCAAGATGGAGGTAGCCATGGCCAGACTTCTCACGCGTCTTAACATTTTAGAGTCACAGGGGGCAGGCGATGAGGATGCTCCTTGGAGGAGGAGGAGAGGCGGCCGGTTCTAATTGATAGCCGGTGCTGACTTGGTGCTGACCTTGACCTGCTTTTGCTGCTATTTTTATTTGTTTCTCTTTTTACTCCCCTGATGGGAGATAGTACTTTATTTGGATGACTGTATCTTTGATGCCCCTGGCGGGCGGTAGCACTGTGTCTGTTATTTGCTTCTTTTCTTTTTCTTTTTTCTTGCTCCCCTGGCGAGAGACAGTACTTCCACTGGTGACTGTACTATTATGATTATGCACCGATGTATGCACTTTTATTTCATGTTATGTGTTATGATGATGCCGATGATGTATGCTCGTGTATGCATTATTTATTATGCCACTCTTTCAAAGCTTTGCTCTACCGTGTATGTTTATGCATCGTGAATGCTTGTTCCGCAAAATCGTAAAAAGAATTATATGCCATATATACAATTTTTGTGCAAATAATGCATGTCCTAAGACGTGACTTTTGCTGAATTACGGCTCCAATTTATTGCTTTTGCTCAACCCCGATTTCAGAAAACTCTAAAAAAGTCCAAATTTTTGAGTTTTCTGTCCCAAGGAGGGAAGAAAACAGTCTAAATCCGTGCTGTGGGGCCTTGCTAGTTCTGTGGGAGACCAGAAAGCTGAAAAGGGCAGAAAAATTTGAGCGTCCGCCAGCATGGTTGATGAATCCACCAATGCATGTGGCGGCTGCCGCCATATGATCTAGCGGATCCGCCAGGGGCATTGGCGGACCCGCCAATGCTTCTAGCAGCAGAGTTGTTTTCTGGCAGTTTTTATCTTTCTTCTTGATGTGATTGCCATTTGCCTATAAATAGGCTCCTATCCCAAGGTAGAACTCACCATTTCATGATTTTTGTGCTGAAATTCTGCCCGTTTCCCAAATTTTTCACCAATTTTCATTCTTCTATTACTCCTTCACTTACTTTCTTTCGATTTTCACATTCATGGAGCCGTATTTCAATCATAGCATGCACGTATGGACTAAGAAACTCGAGAAGGTGGAGAGAATCAATTTGGGTAGATATGAAATTGTAGCAATGGTGACACTGCGAGGAGTTCGGGTGGATTGGGATTTTCTGAAGGCCTGTTTTAGGTTCTGGGATCTGGTGGCCCGTGTTTTTCGCTTTTGTGCGGCCATGGAGGAGCTTTGCCCCATATTTGAGGAGTTCAATGCCATACTCGGCTGCGATCCCGAGGCAGTCCTAGTGGTGCCAGAGTTTAAAGTGGGACATTTTCAAATTTTTCAGGAGTTTTTAGACCTGCCTGAGGATGCTGAGAGCCAGATGATTATTGAAGGCTAGGTGGATCTGACTGCAGTGATTGCAGAGTTTCAGGATATTGGTGACTCGGGAGACATGAGGAGATAGAGATTCAGGATGAGGGCTCTGGTTTTTTGTTTGACAGCAGGGTACCTGTTCCCTAGTTCTGTCGGATGGGGTGATGCTAGAGTGACTGGTTTGGTACTCCAGATGAAGCAGAGCTGTTCTGTGGCTGGTGCAGTGTTGGCTAAGACACTATTGAGTTTGGACTATTGTGTACGAGGTCTGGAGAGATGGATTGTTTCTCCTATTATTCTTCAGATGAGGAAATAGTATGTCTGTCTTACCCTTCCTATTATTGATGCCTTATTAGTGTTTGATTTTGGATTTTTGGGTTAACTTGCAGGTCTTGCTCATGGATCATCTCAGAGTGGTGGTTGCCCCGGCAAGGAGTCCTTACACATCTTCTCAGTATCGCATGAGGCCGATCCAAGTTCGCCGAGGCTCAGTTAGGGAGTGGATAGGGTGGTTACTGGAGGTTGCCCCAAAGGACGTACTTTGGTATTGTCAGTGGTATGGCATCAGGTCCTTCATGACCATGAGTCACGGGTATCAGATGGTCTGTTTGCTTGGTCTGAGTTGGATGACCTTTTATCAAGGGATGAGAGTTATGAGGCAGATGGGCTAGACTCAGGATGTGCCCCCAGTTGTACCCTTTTTAGAGTCTGCACAGATTACAACTCTCATTGCCAGAGCTATTAGGGGTGGCTGGATGAGGAGTTATCATGCGGTACGTCCAGGGATCGGCTTTAGGACTACTAAAGGGTATACCAGTTGGTTGGTTGAGGTGGTCTGGCCTACTGAGAGAGAGCACTGGGCTGCTTTGCTCAGAGAGATAGAGGGTGACACCCCGGAGGAGGGAGAGATTGCCGGAGGCGCTGCGGATGATGGGACAGTGGGATATACGGAGGGGGTGACTCGACCTTCGAAGGGGACCAGAGGAGCCATAGAGGGCTCAACACTACAGGCTGCACAGGTTGCATTAGTGACTCAGACTGCGGTAATGTTGACAGAGGAGACAGTGATTGCAGTGAGGAGACAGGGGACACTATAGTCGTGCTGCAGAGGAGGGTTACTGCTGCTAGAGCGGAGAGGAGGACTGTTGTTTCTCATGTTTCGAGGAGGAATCCTATTATAGCAGCGAGGATTGGTTCTCGGGCTGCTACTGCACAGAGGGGGATTTCTGAGAGCAGTTATGGAGCTACAGGGACTCAGATTAGGCTTTTTGGGATGACCGTGGGGATCAGCTCAGGTTCTACCAGTGCTCCGCCTACTACAGTTGAGGAGGCTACTGAGACTTTGAGGACAGACGTGACCTTTGAGGAGATTCACGAGATTGTGAGGGGCTTAGACTCGGATGATAGCACACGGGATATGCATCCTAGGAGGAGGATGAGGATAGTCTAGATTTGGACATGACATTGATACATGTTTTTACTTTGCTTTGTAGCTGTTTAGGACCTTTGCTGTAAGTCTTCTTTTTGTTCATGCCTGCAAGTTGATATGACTACATGATACAAGATAAGCTATAGATGACATAGGAAAGGCTATCCTTTTTGTGATGATGGATTGTATCTTGCAAAATCTAATCATCAATATATGAGACATCTTTTATTTTGCTTTGATTTTTGTCTAAGCCGCCCTTGCGGGTTTTCAACTTAGCTAGCACTTTTCAGCATTTTTTTTCGTTAGCTCTAATTTTTGCCCGAACTGCCTTTTCAGTTTTTCAGCTCGCCGAGCTTGCTCTAACTTCTGCCTAAGCCGCCCTTTCAGGTTTTCAGCTTAGCGAGCGTTTTCTTTTTATTATTATTATTATTTTCTTTTTCTTTTTTTAGGCAAAAGAAATCAAATGAATGATGCATTAGGCACAGAGGAAACGAGAATGATATGTTTTGTCATGTGAATAAAAAATGCTTTGTACTATAATTTGGACCGCACCCGAGTCAGGCTGCCTACGTATCCCTTACATCATTTTTCTGTCATTTTCTTTTAAGGAGAATCAGGTCCACGTAGTTCTAATTACAGATGCAACAAAACTAAATAAAAACATCAATTTTAGATAAAGTATCTTTTCAGCTAATCCAGGTTGCAAGGGTTAGAGAACTCATTTTCGTCCACGTCCATAAGGATAGCGCCTCCGCCGGATAGGATATTTTTAAGTTCATACAATCTAGCCCAATTTGGTCTGAACTTTCCTCTTGGGTCATGACAGGAGCTCGGATCTCTTTCAGGACCAGGTTTCCCTCTTGCAAACCCCTATCTTTCACCTTCTTGTTGAAATGTCTGGCGAGTTTCTATTGATAACCCTGAATTCTATACATTGCATCCATTCTCTTCTCATCGATGGCATTCAACTAGTCATGATAGCCTCTAATCCATTCTGCTTCGCTTAGCTGGCTTTCTGTCATCACCCTAGCAGAGAGAATTTGCATTTCAATGGGGAGGACAGCCTTCATTCCCTATACCAAGGCATATGGGGTCGCCTCTATGGGAGTGTGGACTATGGTTCTGTACCCCCATAATGCGGTAAGTAGATGCTCATGCCAGTCTCTGTGCTTCACAATGGTCTTCTGCAGAATGGTAATGATGGTCTTGTTGGTAGCCTCAACTGCCCCATTAGTCTGTGGCTGGTAGGGAGAGGAGCGGTGATGATGAATTCCTTCTTTTTGGAGCAGTCGAACTATTTCTTTCTAAAAATGGGAGCCATTATCAGTGATTATCTCGAAGGGGGTTCCGAACTGATAAAGGATATTGGTTCGGATGAAATAGGCCACCTTCTTAGAGTTCAAGACCTGATATGGAACTACTTTAATCCATTTTATGAAGTATTCCATAGCCACCAGAATGTATTCATGACCACTGGAGGACTTCGGGGAGATTCTTCCAATGACATCTATGCCCCAAGTGGCGAAAGGTCATGGTGTCGCTATGGGATTCAGTGGTACAGGAGGCCAATGCTGTAACTTGGCGAAGATTTGACACTTATGACATTTCTGCACATACTTTGCATAGTCCTCATTCATGGTTAGCCAGAAATAACCTAGATTCATGATTTTCTGAACCAAAGCAATGTCGTTCATGTGCAGGCCTCCCTCTCTGCCATGGACTTATTCCATGATCTGTTGGGCTTCTTCTTTAGTCACACATCTCAGATGGATGTTGTCCCAAGCTCTTTTGTATAGAACATCCCCATTGGGTATAAAGTTAGCAGCTAACTGTCTCAAGGTCCTCTGGTCTATTTTGGAGGCCCCTTCTGGATATTTGCTGTTCTGAATATAGTTGAGGATATCTCAAAACCAAGGTTTGGCATCAACTAGTTAAAGACTCATACACATGGCGTAATATCTAGGCTGCCTCTTCAGTTCAATGACAATAGGTCTGTGTATTTCATTTTCACTCACATCTATCATTGAGGCTAAAGAGGCTAGGGCATCGGCGAACTGGTTCTTAGCCCTCGGCAAGTAGTGAAAGGAAAGTTCTTGGAAACTCTCCGCTAAATCATTCAGGCGTTGATGGTAAGGAACCAAACACTCTTCTCTTATCTTCCACTTGCCAAGGGCTTAGGAAACAATCAGGTTTGAGTCGCCATAGACTTCGAGGTGATATATTCTCATGTTGATAACTGCCTCTAAGCCGGCTATGCATGCTTTATATTCAGCCTCATTATTGGTCACTTCGAAGACTAGCTTGAATGTCATGGGTAGGTGATCTCCCTTTACGGTGACAAGAACTATTTCGGCTCCATAACCCCTGCTGTTAGATGCACCATCAAAGAATAGCTTCCATACTTCAGGGCCTATGGTCAGGATATCCTCATCTGGAAATTCAGGCACAAATGGTTCACCATCTAGAGGGGCTGCAGCCAACTGGTCAGCGATTATGCTTTCTTTTACTGCTTTTCTCGGGACATATTTTAGATCGAAGGCTGCAAGTACTACCATCCATCATGCTATTTTGCTATCAAGAATTGGCTTCTCCATAAGGAATTTCAAAGGGCTCTTGTCAGCTAGCACATGGGTTATGTATGAGCATAGGTAATGCTAGAGTTTGTGGCACACCCATACCAAAGCTAAACATAGTTGCTCAATCTGATTATATTTAAGTTCATGAGCCAATATACATTTGCTTAGGTAATAGATGGCGTTTTCTTTATGAGAGTCTAAGACATTCTGAGCTAGCAATGCGTTGATAGCTTCTGGAGTAATAGATAAATAAAGCAGTAATGGCTGACCTAGTCTCGAAAGCTGCAATACGGGTGGATTCAACAGATACTCCTTGATTCTATCAAAGGCTTTTTGGCATTCCTCGTTCCACTGCTTAGAGGCTCTGATGTGTTATTTTAGGTAACACAATGCTATCGCAAGTGTACGAATCACTCAAGTAATATATATAGTGAATTAATTATCTTTCCACAAAGGACAAGGTTTAATTACTAGCTCAAATTTCAACAACTGTTTAGTGAAACAAATTGATTGTATAATAATTAAACTAAAAACAATTAATCAAACTAAATTATTTTAACTCAAAGGATAAAAAAGTAAATTTAAGATGATTTATGATGAGAACAACCTAGATATTGAATCCTCCTAGATCCGACATGTATTTCATAAACAACCATTCAATTAAATCAAACGAGGACTGAGTTGGGATTCTACTAATTTAGACTGACACCTCTCTCAAGCAAATCAATCCCTAATCACTATCTGTAATATAAGGACTCTCGTCTCAAACATTATTAAATAGATCATGCATAAAAAAATAGAGAACAATTTAACCAAAGAATTTCGTTGATCTATTTCTAGAATTACGATCAATTCTCAACCTTCATGAATGTTCAATTCCAATTAGACTTTCTCAAGATAATTAATAAGAAAAGCAATATCTCAATAACAAGCATGCAATTGCTAGAAAGATAAATTATTATTAATCATGAAGATAAATCAGTTCAATGGATAATTTAATTGATAATAATTATTCAGTCCATACAATGGCTCTAGGATTCATCAAATATCTAGATTAAATAAAATCAGTTCATAGTAACATATTGGGAATAAAAATAAAAGAACAATGTAAAATACATCAAATAATCCATTAAA
>CATKHJ010444037.1:0-16151 GCA_949750685.1 Vernicia montana | reverse complement strand
GAGAATTCATAAGTAATCAATTGATGAAATCTAAATCTTAGGGATTTTCATATATTAAATTTATCTTTTAATATTTATTTTTATTTTTTTCTTTATCTCAACTAATCAGTTTTCTAAATAATAAGGTAATTCATAATTTTGGTAATTGTCAACTCATTCTCTATGGAATTGACACTTTACTTAATCACTATATTACTTTTTCACGACCTGTGCACTTGCAGATTTTAAGCAACACAGTTGCTTCTCAGTTACATGCTCAACATAAAATTCAACCTCCTTAAAATCAGAAGCATTTATAGTCAACTCATATATACGAGCATTTCCCTCTATCATCTTCAGCTCATCTTTATAATCCTTACTAGGCATCCTCCACCAATACTTAAGATTGCCCCTCAATCCAAGATTATAAAGTATTTAATGTACTTTAACCCCACTAAACTTATCTCGATGACAATTCCAAATGTAGTGAACCTCACCATTAAAATAGCCCTATTCTCCTTTAGTCCCATTATAATGTACTTTAAGTGTAAACAAACCATTTGGATCTGTGCATTGTCAAAAAAAAAATTTCATTACAAATTACCATCAGTTATTTATAAAATATAATTGCTATCTGTAACACTAATATGACACAATCTCCAAATCAATCTACCAAGTTTGTGCACAATAATTTGGTTATTAGCTCATCAATGGTAAACAATTAGTACATATTTATGCCTTGGATGCATCAATAAATCACAATATATCCCAGCAATGCATGATCAATACCATCAAACAACATGCAATTTAGTTTTACTAATTATATGCATATTTGGTTACTTAACCCTAATTAATTGATTAGCTAATGGTTCATATGAATTTACTCAATCGTAGTACTGGTCACAATAGCCTAATTATGAGTTCAATAATAAATGTTCATTTTAACCAAGCCTTAGTGCTTTTTTGAATGTTATTGTTTTACAGTTCAATTAAATATTTTCATAACCCCAGTTCAATTTAACATTTTCATAACCCTAATATCTCTAGATGCCTTGAAAAATCATGATAAATAAGATAAACCCTAATCCCCAAAACCCATTAAACAACTATTCAAACCAATCAACAACACATAGTAAGGATTTGCATATCAATTGAACCCGACGAAGAAAAATGGAGTTTTTTTAATTTTCTATACTTGGTTGTTGTGTCCCCATCAAGTCTTTATATGGTCCACACTCACGTTTTGTTCAATAAGGTCTTCAAAATTGGAATTTTTTACTTTACCCTGGTTGACAAAGGCCTTTTGTAACTTTTTCCAATCTAATAGTAAAATAAGCGGCAAAAATTCCCGCCCAAAACCTACTCTCATACACTATAAAAAAAAAATATTCTTATTTCCTTGACAATGGATTGCAAAAGAATATTTAGGTTACAAAGTGAAAGTGAGTAAATTAAAGAAGATAAGAAGAGAGCTGTGAAATTGCCAATGAATATTAATTACTAAGAGGCAAAATAATTTAAGAGAGACATAAATACTTCATGCACAGAGAGAGAATATGGAGATCTGTGGGTAAGCTGACGTGGATTATTTTGCATTTAAAAATGCTTAGGTGGAAAGGCCATGTGATCTTGCCATTTGGATTCTGAAGGAAGTTAGCCTTAGGGATATTTAAATGACTGTTGATGAGCTTGAATTATGCTATTAATTAAAAGAGTATTTGTTAAGTTTAATCCATCAAAATGTGTTGTTTATGTCGCGTTTTCTTTTGTTTATTGTTAATTTTTTTATTTTTAGTTTGTTTCTAAGTTTTTCTAGGTTATATGAAAGGTTTCTATGCAATTTCAAGGAATTCAAAAGTTCGGAGATCAATTGGAATGAAGTTGGAAGCAAATTGGAAGCAAAAGAAGTGAATAAAGAGGGTTTCAAACATGCATAGTAGTGCATATTGAAAGTGCACAGCCGTGCACTCAAAGAGGGGTATGTTTCTTAAATAATTGAGGGGAACAAAAGTGGTGCAAACATGTACGGCCGTGCAAATTGAAAGTGCACGACTGTGCGCCATCTAACCGATTTTGACAGCTCTGACACCTTTTAGTATTTTGATCATAACTTGAGCTACATACATCGGATTGAGGCGATTCAAGATGCATTGGAAGCTAAGAGACAGAGATACAACTTTCATGAAGACCTCACAGCCTAATTTGATCATATACTATGCGAAAAATACCATGCAATAAATAAGAGAGTTTCACAAGAGAAAAAAAAGAGATTTTTATTCCTAATTCGAATCCACTTCAAGGACTGATTAGTATTACGATTTTTCTTGGATTTTAAAGACTTTCTAAGCCTTTTAAACTTAGAATTTGTTGCCTATAAATAGAGGAGGATCAATACTCTTTCTATCAAATTTTCTATCCTCAAAACTCTTTGTACATTAGTTTAGAATATTTATTAGTTTTTCTTAGAAGATTCTTAAAAGGAGGAGATTCAAGATTGAAGTCTTCTTTCTGATCAATTGTTCTAGAGTTCTTTTTAAACTTTTACTCTTCAATTCAATATAGTTATGATTATGTTATTTTTAAATTAATTGTTTATTTAATTTCTTCTTCTTTCTTAATTATGCGTAGCTAAATTATCTTCTCTAGGATTTAGATGTAATCTCTTGATTTGCCTAAGATTATCTATGTTTAATTGATTGGAGTTTGATTGTTGGAATTAATCTTTTATCTTAGAGCTTAATGCTTGTAAAAAATTGATCACCATTTGCATGTTTAAAGATATTATGTGAAGTAGTGAGAGTGGAAACATAATATTAGTTCATTGAGATATAAAACTTAAGGTATGTGTTGCTTAGAGATAAGAACACTCATTTGTGATTGTTTTAAAGATTTTCATAAAACTTAATGAGTTTGTGTTAATTGCTTGTGATCACAAGAGTAGATATAAAGTTAACATGAATACTTGTATTGTGTTTTGAGAGAGTTAACATGAATACTTGTATTGTATTTTGAGAGAGAACATCATATAGTTTAGGGAAATCTGATCATTAATTTGAATAAGCTAAAAATCAATCTAGAAAACATAGAGAAGTTATAGTTAGTCAATTGATGAAGTCTAAATCATAAGCCCTTTTATATATATTGAATTTATCTTTTATTATATATGTTTAATTTACTTGTTTTATTCCATCTTATTTGATTTTCTAAATAATAAAGGAAATCTTAAATTTGGTACTTACCATTCCTTGTGGGATCGACACTCTACTTCACTACTATATTACTTGTTCATGACCTGTGCACTTGTAAATTTTTTTGCAATAATTGTTAGTGATAGTTGGAGGATTTTTAAGAAAGGTTTGTGAGTTGAAGGATGATAAAGTGCGTTGGTCGAAAGTTGGAGGACCATGGGTGAAATTAACCCCTCATAGTATATCTCTCACCCTTGTATGCATGGAACCTGATTATAATTGTTAATTACATTTACATGGCTAGAAAGTAGAGAAATCTAGTTCTGCAAATTAATTTCAATTTTGTAGGAGAGACTATTTTAATTATTTAAGGTTAGTTCTTATACTTCTGAATAACACGCCTTGGCAAGGTTTAATGATAAATGCATATGTGACTTAAATAATAAATTTATATCTATATTCGCATGGTCTAATGGTAAGTGCATATATATGCGACTTGAACAATAAATCCATATTCGAACACCTCTCAATGATGAAAAATAAAAAAAAAAGTTTAGTTCATCAATAGCAATCGTTGAATGAAAAACCATTATATTATCAAGTATCAACTATATAATAATTGAATGTTCAGAATAATGGATCACGCCAATTAGTGGGCTAAATTACACCCATTGTAATTAAACTTATCACTAATATTCATCATTGTCCCTAAATTTTAATTTGTAGCAACACAATTCTCCAACATTAATTTAGTCGCAACAGTAGTCCTTAATGTCGTTTTCCGACCCTAAGCTCGCCAGAACTCTTACGTGGCATCCTACTCATCATTTTTTAACATTATTTCATGCCAAACAAAGTGCCATGCAGGAGTTATTCTAGCTGAAACCCTTTTCCACGAGTGCACGAAACCCAAAGCCCAACACGATAACTTTTTTTTCTCTCTCTCCTTGTTAGCCTGCCACCACTATCTTCATCTTCATCTTCATCTTTCTCCTCCAAACCAAACCCAAAATCTACCGCCCTTGCTGGATTTGCTCCATCAAAATCCATCTTCTTGTACATGACACATAACTTTTTCTAGTTGTTAGCTTTTGAGCTACCTCTGCCATGAATTGATCTCCCAAAACCCCTCTGATTTTAGGGTTTTCCAATTTCAACATTTCACATTTAAAAAAAAGAAAAGAAAAGATAAGCTAATCGAAATCAAAAACTATAGGAATTGAATACTACCAAGGTCAGAGAAGATGAGCGGAGCATGAATGGTGGCTTGGATTGAAGAGCTTAGAGGTACCAGATTGATGCATGAAAGCCTAATCGTTGTCTGGTGTCTGCGCTGGCCGGCATTGGGTGAAGGAGCTTCGCTCGAGTGCTGCTGTTGAGATATGGAGCTGCTAGGTGACTACTTCTAGATAATGATGATTGATGACAAATCCAAGCTTTGGAGAAGAAGATGAGCTCGGTAATGGCGAGTCCGATGATGGGTCTCGATTGGTGGAGGCAGAAGCTTTGCCGTTGATATGATTTCGACCAATATCGATTTTACAATAACAAAACGGTAACAATAGCTCCAATAGAGGTGACGGTAAGCACCACCACCACCATCACCATCACTCTCTCATCTTCACTGGACACGTGGCCTTTGATCTTGAGTGGTCTCTTAGAGATTGGTCAAGCATAGCTCGGGCAGTCTGGTAAAGCTTTAGAAACTTTTGGTTTGGCATTCATTTTTTCACACTTCGAACTTTTATTCTTATTTTTATTTTTTAAATGAGAAAATTTGACATTCAAATATTCTAATTATGGGTTTGCATGTGGTGATCTCCATGACAATGGTTGGAGAGAGAGAGAGAGAGAGAGAGAGGCTGGAGAGAAGGGAGTGTGATGAGAGAGTGAGGTGTAAAGAGAGAGAAAGTTAGAGGGTTTCTATTTCTCTCCTACGTGGCACTTCGTTTGGTGTGAAATAATATAAAAAATATGAGTAGGATGCCACGTAGGAGTTTCGATGAGCTAGAGACTGAAAAATGGTATCAAAGATTACTGTTACGATCAAATTGATGTTAGAGAATTTTGTTGCTACAAATTAAAATTTAGAGACAATAATGAATATTAGTGATAAGTTTAGGGACAACGGGTGTAATTTAACCTTAATTAATGTACATTATATATAGTTTGATAGGGCCATTTTCTCCACTACTATCCACCGACCACCAATAAAGTATAAAAATTTAATGAAAAAGGTTTTAGGTTTAAATCCTAATGATATATATGATATTAAAGTTTTTTTTTAAACAATATATGATATTAAAGTTAAAATTATTTTTAGCATAATTTTATACAGAAAAGAAAGATTTTTTAAAATAAATTTTAACTATTTTAAATTTTTATATAAAGTATGTGAATTTTAAAAATAATATAATATTTTTTTCAACTAATTTAACATTAATTTAAATTTAAATTTAAAATTTCAAACTTTTATTTTGAAATAAATTTAAATTTAATTAATCGTTAGTAGCTGAATAAAAATTTTAATAGAAAATGACCTAGTATAGAATTAACTACCCTAACAAAAGCAAACTGATTCGTAGATCGCAAATGTTCAACAGAATATCAAACTACCATATAGTTGGTTTTGAAAAACTGCGACTGTAATAGTAGAACAATATGATAAATCATTGTCCTCTTTGCAAGCATCTGAAACGCAACAGTGCATAGACATATCACTAAACTCATAAAAAAAAAAAACCTTCTAATAAGGGAAGACATAACAAAACTTCCAACAAGAGAAGACAAAATAACATAAAATAAAATAAAATACAATCTAACACAAAATAATAAAATAAAAAGTATCACTCTAACAGTAGTAAGCACAAACTCACCCACAAGCATATGGTAAAAACGGAGTTGGGGAGGCAACGGTTGATGCAAGGAGGCAGAGAACGAGATCGAGCATAAAGAATGGCGAACGACGGTAGAGGAATACGTATAAGTAGATGATGAATGAGTAGAGCCGGTGGTGGATGTGACAACAACAGCAATGATGAGATTATCCATATCAAATCTAACAGAAGATATTTGAACCACTGCCGATCAAAAGATAAGATCGGCGGTGATTTAAAAAATAAAATTTAAGGGAGAACTAAAAAAAAAAAGGAGAAGGAGAAACGACTAAGACTTTTTTAAAAAATCTCAAACTTATTATTTAGAGATGATTTCAATATTACTAATTAATTAAAATTTACTGATATATAGTTTTTTTTTTAAAATATAGTACTTTTTTTTAACAAAAAATAACTTAAATAATAATATCAAACAAATTTCATCTCAATTTTAAAGTTAATTTAGTTGAGAGTCCAGTATTTTTACTTATAAAAGAAATTGAAAAGGATTAAAGAGAAGGATTAAAATCATATTTTAAAAAGGAGAAGGATCAATAGAATTTCATACTAAACTAAACATTACTTTTTTTTTTTTTTTTCAAAAAAAGTGCAGTAAAATACCCTATATTTTCACACTTATTTTAAATGGGAGTTGTGGTTTGTTTCGTGACACTTTAATACCCTGTGATCTTCACCGTTTGACACTTAACTGCCAAATCGATTAACGCAGTTAATTTTGATGTTATGACATTAAATATTATTTTTTTTAATGAAGTGGATGACAATTAGATTTGTGGGACTCACAATCTAATTAAAATTTAAATTTGTAATCAATTATCAAAATGAAAAAAAAATGAAAATTTAAGGAAAAAATAAGTTTCTTAATTAAATTTATAAAGAAAAAATTTTATTTAATTAATTAAAATTATATATTTCTGCATCGAGCTTGCTTCGACCATCACCACGCCAGCTCCGTCCAGTTGCCGTCGATGTTGAACCAGCAGATTCGAAGCAAAAGTACTTGGTCAATCGGCGACGATGGAAGATCGGGAATGGCCAGATCAGTCAATGGAGCGGTGAGGATTAGGTGAAGCTCGAGCCCAGCTGGTCCAGAGTCGTAGCTGACGTACAATGAAGGAACGACGCTGATCTAGTGTTCGCAGCGATGATTTCTTGGCCTTGGTTGATTCTTGGCTAGAGAGTAATGAGTCTGGTCGCGATGTGCGTTGCCTGAGGAGCAATTCTCTCTGGTGATGATTGTTAGAGGTTGAGCGAACAGTGCGTGGTGGCTTGAGGATGGCAGTGGCCAAGATCGGCCTTGGCTCAATCCATATGTACGTTTTTCAACGGTAGGCCCACAACTGAAGAAGGTGAGCTCGACAATGGTGGTTCTCTTCAAAATTCAGCTTTAAATATTTTTTCTGCAAGTCTCCTTTGTTCTTCTCCAACTTTCTTTTCTTAATTCCTTTCCAATTTCATCTTCTCTCTAGTCACAGTCAAGGATGCATAACAATGTTATATGTAATTACATCCGGATGCATATCAATTTCACCGTCGTCCGTGGATGAGCAATTTCACTATGTTTTTGGAATAAACAGATATTGGAAAATAGATTAAAATTTTATTTTTTTTTTCTTAAATTTGCTTTTTTTTTTATAATAGATTAAAAATTTTAATTTTAATTGGAGAAATAGGAAACAACACCAGAAGCATCAACGATTACAATTCAACTGATATTTGGTGGTGGGTATTTATAAATCGTAGCAAAGATGAATGATTTAATGACTAAATCTTTTCTCAGTTACATAGAACTCAATAAACAAGTCATGAAAACTTGGAATCTAAACCAGATCCCGAGATGGGCCAATTAGACTGCTAATGAACAAAATCTTACAAAGTTCTTTAAAGAAGTAAAAGCAATCAAGACAATTTGGGGCTTATCTTGAAATTTTATTGTAATACCCCAAGTTCATGTATACGTTTGTTTGAGCATGTGAATGAGATATGAAGTTGTGTTCATGAGTATTATGAGTAATATTTATGTGCTAAATGATGTATGAATGAGTTACAAGTTGAATTTTGGAGAATTGAAGGTCAAATTGCTAAGTGGAGCTACAGAGCTTAAGTCGTGCCCGCGACAAAGGAGTCGAGACCGCGACTGCGAAGCTAGATGCGAAGCCGAACGTGAACCTCTCTGTCTGATTTTGGAAACTTGGCTGAAGGAGAATCGCGCCCGGGACCTGGTAGTAGCTACCGCGATATCAGAAGGAACAGTCATGTGAACAGTTGCATGTAGCACTCGCGAGGCTCATGTTGCGACCGCGATTGAGGAATAGCGACCACGACAAGCCCATCGCGACCGCGAATCGCATCGAGGGCAGAATCTGGAAATCGGCTTTAAATAGAGAATTAAAGCCCCATTTCCTTTTTACTCGAAATTTTTGAGCTCCAAACCCATTCTTTCTCTCAAGAATTCCTCACCCACTCATATTAAAAGCTTAAGGACTTCATTAATTGCTCCAACCAAAGGATCTAGAGTTTCAATCAATCAACCTTTCATCAATTGTTGAAGCATTTCTTGAAGAGGTGAGTTAGGGTTTTAGTTTTCATTGAATTTCTTCTTCTCCATTGTTATAATCTATGTTTGGGGAAGGGAATAAAGTTAGAAATCATGAGTTTAGCATGAGTATGGTGATTTAAGAGCATGAGTTATGTGTATTGATAATTTGTATGTGTTTATGTATTAGTTGCTCCTAGAAGATTTGATGATCACGAAGAGCTTGATGAATTGAGGTGATTGAGGAGTTTCTAAGAGATATTAGAGCATTCTTTTTTATTAAGGTGAGTGGAAAATATACTACTATATTTGTATTTGATATCCTAAGGCTTAAAGCCTATTTGTTGGGAAACCACCATGTGAATTTATATGTATATAAACCCATTTAAATCATGTGAATCTATTTTCTTCAATTGATAAATTCTCAATTGTTATGTGATTATGTGAACCCTAAGAATTTTATTTGAACATGCGAACCTTTGAATTCTTTCATGAGATGATATGTGTTAATTGGTATAGAAATCCCCAACTGATGTGGGTTAATCATTAGACATTGTACACATTGTAACCCGTTGGATAGGGTATAATATCCTACCTTTATCTAGGAAGGGTAAATTGTCCTAGACGTGAAACTCGATCAGTTTCATGTATTCATGTCGATATAAGACCTCTACTCTTATTATGTGGAAGAGTATGCCTACTTAGCATCTACTCTTATTTTCATGTGGGGAGAATGCTAACAAAATGGCTCTACTCCTAAAATATTTTATGTGGATGATTTCTATATGTATTTAATTATGAGTTATGATTTCTTTCATAAGCATTGTGCATCTATTCTTATGTTGCACTACCATTTGATTCAATTGAATTATGTGAACTAAATTGCTATATTATAAGTCATTTGACAAGATATGAGCCCTACCATTCTTTTGAGCTAGCTTTAAATGACCTAGCCTTACAAGTATGGTAGTATATTCTTTACTTACTGCTTTATCTCATTAGTGATTCCATTTTTCAAAAGATTAAGAAGTTTATCAGCTCGGTTCTTCAGGCATTTTTCCTTCCTAGAAAATCAATTTGATCAATGTAAGTCCTTCATTTATTATTTGTAATTGAAGTATATTTAGTGCTCCATGTGTGTGAGAGAGAGTTATTCTTTTGGCCTTTATGGCAATTGTGGATGATTATATTTATATAATGTTCTTGAGAATTATGAGCTTATGAGTTTATAAGTGTATGTGACCTTGAACATGTGATATGGATGAGATAGATTAGATGTATGTGTATTCAGGTTCTGATCTTGGGGAGTGTATGTGTTAGTAGTTATGATGCCATGTGGTTTATATGTATAGATGGATTCTTCGAATTTTTGGTGGTTTTATTTCTACCCATGCCCTAGGACCGTCACAGTTGCGAAGTTGGGTTGTGACAAAGTTGGTATCAGAGTATAAGGTTTAGTCTAGTTTAGAATTTATAAGTTATAGAGTATATGAACACCATGGAGCATATGAGAATTCCTTCATGTCTATTTGAGTCATCATTATGTGTAAATTCGCGTTATCGTTATGAGTTAAATCTTTTGTTATGTGTTTGTCTTATAGATGCCGCCTAGAAGAGCAAGAGGAAGAGGAAGACCGAGGCGAATTCCTCTTAAGAATATGAGAGCTACAGATGTGGCTTCGGATACCGCCTCCATTCATAAGGAACCAATTGAGCCACCAAGGGCTAGACGCCGGGTTCTAGCGGAGGAAGTTTGTATTCCTCCAAGAGGTGATGATGATGACTTGAGGTGTGAGAATGAGGAGCTCCGCCGAGAATTGTTGAAGTTGAGACGGCTAAGGCAACAAGTTGCCAACGTAGTACCACTGCCTCCTCCACCAGTACAAGAGAGGATTCCACCTCCACCTGCTCCTGTGAATGTTCCTATTCCTAGGCACATGGCTAGGAGAGTGATAGATGATGGTGGGGTGAGCATGTATAGTTTTTTGAAGATGGGACTTTCGAAATTTCATAGTGAGGATGGAGAAGAACCTCACGAATTTCTTGAAGCTGTTGAGAAGGTAGTGAGATGACTGCTTTGTTCCGATGCTAGAGCAATTAAACTAGTGGGACTCTTGCTGAAAGATAATGCTTGGACGTGGTTCCAAAGCAATATGGAGAATAGGCTTTATGTTGAGATTCCTCCAACATGGGAACAATTCAATCAAGAGATGATAGATGAATTCCTGGGGGAAGGAGAAAGAGAAAATCGAATAGCTCAATTCGAGAGATTGAAGCAACAAGGCATGACCATATCTGAGTATGCCAAGGAATTTAACCGGTTGAGCAAGTATGCTTATGATATAGTTCTTACAGAAGCTGTTAAGATTAGAAGGTTCAAAAGAGGTTTGATTGCACCTTTGCACAATGCTCTTTGTGCTATTGAGTTTGCTTCTTTGTCCAAGTTGGTTGACAAGGCAAAGCAAATGGAGACCAAGAGCAAGGAAGATAGAGCCGAAAGAGACCAAAGAAATAAGAACAAACCTAAGGGTTTTGGTAACCAGAGTAGAGGTGGAGGAAGGAGTTCTCAGGTGAAGACAGTCGAGCCTGCTACTTCTACTATGGTTCAGAGTCACCACAGAGGGAGTAGCCAAGGTAGAGGATAGACTAGAGTGGTATCAGTGGCTTCTGCTCTAGTTACCACTTCTGCACCTAGACATGAGCAGCAGAGCTATAGTAGGCCTACTTGTGCTACATGTGGGTGAAATCATGAAGGAGCATGTCGAAGAAATAGTGGGACTTGTTTCAGGTGTGGACAAGCAGGGTACTTCATCAAAGGTTGTCCTTTGTAGGGAGATCAACAGAATGCACCTGCTACTTCTTAGCCTACAGTGTAGATGGTTAGACCAGACACTAGGAGTTCAGGAGGTAGAGGTAAAGGATAAGGTCAAGCACTCGGATCCAGTCAAACTCCAGAGGAAAGAGGTAGAGGCAGAGTGTTTGCCCTGAATCAACAGGAGGATCGTGCTTCCAATACTACAGTGACAGGTATCCTTTCTATCCAAGATGCACAAGCTAGAGTGTTATTTGATTCAGGTGCTACCCATTCGTTTATTTCACCATGCTTTGCCAAGAGATTGGGGAAGGATAGAGAAATCATGAGTAACCCTTTAAAAGTGTCCACTCCTTTAGGGGAAATAATAGAAGTGAAGCATGTGTACCCTTCATGTATGGTTAAGATTGATGGGAGAAAGCTTCCAAGTGAGTTGATTGAGTTGGGGGTACTAGAGTTTGATGTGATTCTTGGTATGGATTGGTTGTCCAAGCACCATGCTTATATAGACTGTCATGAGAAAAAGATATAATTTAAGCCACGAGAAGAGCACAAGTTTATGTTCCAAAGAGATAGAAGTGATGTACCTTCCAACTTGATTTCGGCCATTGGGGCGAGAAGACTTCTAAGGAAGGGGTGTCAAGGATATTTGGCACATGTGGTTGATACAAGGGAGACTCCTAATGAGTTACAACCAATATCGATAGTTAGTGAGTTTCCAGATGTATTTCCAGAAGAACTACCAGAGTTGCCACCTGAAAGGGAAATTGAGTTCAACATCGAACTTTTTCCTGGTACACAATCAATATCTATTCCTCCATACAGGATGGCACCTATAGAGTTGAAGGAATTGAAAGTGCAGTTGCAAGATCTGTTGGACAAGGGGTTCATTAGACCGAGCAGTTCACCATAGGGTGCACCAGTCCTTTTTGTGAAGAAGAAGGATGGTTCAATGATGCTATGTATCGACTATAGGTAACTGAACAAGATGACTGTCAAGAACAAGTATCCTTTGCCAAGGATAGACGATTTGTTTGATCAGTTGTAGGGAGCAAATCATTTCTCCAAGATTGATCTTCGATCGGGCCATCATCAGCTTAGAATTAAGAATGAGGATATATGTAAGACTACTTTTAGGATGAGATATGGCCATTATGAATTCACAGTGCTACCATTTGGGTTGACCAATGCTCCAGCAGTATTTATGGACTTGATGAATCGAGTGTTCAAGTCATATTTGGATAAGTTTGTCATTGTCTTCATAGATGACAACCTTATCTATTCCAAGAGTAAAGAGGAGCACGAGGAGCACATGAGAATAGTATTGCAGACTTTGAGGGAGCATCAGTTGTATGCCAAATTATCGAAGTGTGAATTTCGGCTTGATCATGTGTGCTTCTTAGTACATGTGGTTAGTAAAGATGGCATCCAAGTGGATCCTAAAATTATTGAAGTAGTGTTGAGTTGGCCTAGACCCACAAATGTGACAGAAGTTCGTAGTTTTCTTGGTTTGGCAGGTTATTATAAGAGATTCGTCAAGGATTTCTCCAAATTAGCTTCGCTATTAACCAAGCTAACTAGGAAGAAAGTGAAATTCCAGTGGGAGGATGATTGTGAAGAGAGTTTTCTGAAACTCAAGACTTGTCTCACCATAGCTCCAGTACTTGCAATGGCTGAAGGATTAGGTGGATTTGTAATATACTGTGATGCTTCAAGAGTGGGACTTGGATGTGTTCTCATGCAACAGGGGAAGGTGATTGCATATGCTTCAAGATAGTTGAAGAAGCAAGAGATGAACTACCCTACACATGATCTGAAGATGGCAGCAGTTATCTTTACTCTCAAGTTATGGAGACACTATCTGTATGGTGAGAAGTGTAAGATCTACACCGATCACAAGAGTCTTCAGTACATCTTGCAGCAAAGGGACTTGAACCTAAGACAAAGGAGATGGGTAGAACTACTCAAGGATTATGAATGTCAAATCCTTTATCATCTAGGTAAAGCTAATGTGATAGCGGATGCCTTGAGTAGGAAATCTATGGGGAGTTTAGCCCATATTGCATTGGGAAAGCGACCTTTGATCAAAGAGTTAAAAGAGTTATTCAACAAAGGGTTGCAGTTTGAGGTTTCCGAATCTCAAGTGCTAATTGCTCATTTTCAAGTGAAACCCAAGTTGATTGATGAGATCAAAGCAGCGCAAGATGAGGATCCTTCACTTGTGAAATTGAAGAGAGAAGTGTAAGTAGGACAACACATAGAGTTTGAGTTGAGAGATAAGGTGTTGATGCATGGGAAGAGGATATATGTACCGGATGTGAATGATCTTAGAGAGAAGATCATGAGAGAGATCCATCAAGCACTTTACAGTGTTCATCCCGGTGCAACCAAAATGTACCATGACTTAAAAGATTTCTATTGTGGTCTGGTATGAAGAATGATGTGGCTAAGTTTGTGTCTTCTTGCTTGACATGTCAGCAAGTCAAGTTTGAACTCCAAAAGCCATCTGGTTTATTGCAAGAGATCAAGTTACCCGAGTGGAAGTGGGAATGCATTACAATGGACTTTGTGGTAGGGTTGCCAAAGACTTTAAGAGGTTATGACTCTATATGGGTGATAGTTGATAGATTGACCAAGTCAGCTCACTTCCTAGAAGTCAAGACAACCTACACGGTAGCCTAATATGCCCAGTTATACTTGAGCAAGATTGTGAGTCTTCATGGTGTACCAGTATCTATCATTTCTGATAGAGGTACTCAGTTTACATCTAGATTCTGGCATAAGTTACAAGAGGCCTTGGGTACTCAGTTGGACTTCAGTAGGGCTTTTCATCCACAAACCGATGGACAATCAGAGAGAACCATATAGACGCTAGAGGATATGCTCAAAATGTGTGTGCTAGATTTTAGAGGGAGTTGGGATAAGTATTTGCCATTGATAGAGTTTGCATACAACAACAGTTACCACTCCACCATTGGCATGGCACCGTATGAGGCACTGTATGGTAGGAAGTATAGATCCCCGGTATGTTGAATAGAAGTTGGAGACAAGTATATTGAGGGGCCAGAGTTGATTAAAGAAACTTCAGAGAAAGTGCCTATGATACGAGAAATATTGAAGACAACCTTTAGCAGGCAGAAGAGCTACGCGGACCCAAAGAGGAAAGATGTCCACTTTTCCATAGGAGATCATGTGTTTCTTAAAGTCTCTCCTATGAAAGGTGTGATGAGATTTGGCAAGAAAGGCAAGCTCTCACCGAGGTATGTGGGACTGTTTAAGGTGTTAGAGAAAGTTGGCAATGTCTCTTATAGACTAGCTCTTCCACCGAGTTTGGGTCACGTACATCCCACATTTCATGTGTCTATGTTGAGGAAGTATGTGTCAGATCCATCGCATGTATTGCAATCGCAGGCTATAGAGGTAAATGAGAACTTGGCTTATGAGGAGATGCCTATTGCAATCATTGATAGCGAAGTGAAAAAATTGAGGAACAAAGAGAAAACAATGGTGAAAGTGCAATGGAAGAATCATGATGTAGAAGAGTGTACATGGGAAAGTGAACAAGACATGTTGCATAAGTACCCATATTTGTTTCATGTTTGATGCAAGTGAACTATATGAAATTGTAAAATTCGGTGAAGAATTTTTAATAAGGAGGGGAGAATGTAATGCCCCTAGTTCATGTATACATTTTTTTGAGCATGTGAATGAGATATGAAGTTGTGTTCATGAGTATTATGAGTAATATTTATGTGTTAAGTGATGTATGAATGAGTTACAAGTTGAATTTTGGAGAATTGAAGGTCAAATTGCTAAGTGGAGTTACAGAGCTTAAGTCGTGCTCGCGACAAGGGAGTCGCGACCTTGACTGAGGATTGCGACCACAAAGCTAGACGCGAAGCCGAACGCGAACCTCTCTGTCTGATTTTGGGAACTTGGCTGAAGGAGAATCGCGCCCGCGACCTGGTAGTAGCGACCTCGATATCAAAAGGAACAGTTACATGAACAGTTGCATGTAGCGCCCGCGAGGCTCATGTTGCGACCGCGATTGAGGAATTGCGACCACGACAAGCCCATCGCGACCGCGAATCGCATCGAGGGCAGAATTTGAAAATCGGCTTTAAATAGAGAATTAAAGCCCCATTTCATTTTTACCCGAAATTTCAGAGCTCCAAACCCATTCTTTCTCTCAAGAATTCCTCACCCACTCACATTAAAAGCTTAAGGACTTCATTAATTTCTCCAACCAAAGATCTAGGGTTTCAATCAATCAACCTTTCATCCATTGTTGAAGCATTTCTTGAAGAGGTGAGTTAGGGTTTTAGTTTTCATTAAATTTCTTCTTCTCCATTGTTATAATTTGTGTTTGGGGAAGGGAATAGAGTTCAAAATCATGAGTTTAGCGTGAGTATGGTGATTTAAGAGCATGAGTTATGTGTATTGATAATTTGTATGTGTTTATGTGTTAGTTGCTCCTAGAAGATTTGATGATCATGAAAAGCTTGATGAATTGAGGTGATTGAGGAGTTTCTAAGAGATATTAAAGCATTCTTTTTTATTAAGGTGAGTAAAAAATATACTACTATATTTGTATTTGATATCCTAAAGCTTAAAGCCTATTTGTTGAGAAACCACCATGTGAATTTATATGTATATAAACCCATTTGAATCATGTGAATCTATTTTCTTCAATTGATAAATTCTCAATTGTTATGTGATTATGTGAACCCTAAGAATTT
>CATKHJ010444019.1:0-13870 GCA_949750685.1 Vernicia montana | reverse complement strand
GGCATCTTTTCTTTCCTTCTTTCTTTATCCTTTCACAATGAGGACATTGTGTGTTTCAAGTGTGGGGGAGAGGGTTAGTAAATTTTGAAAATTTTTGGGATTTATTGAATTGCACCTTGTTAATTTAACATCAATTTTGAGATAATGTTATGAAATTGTGTTAATTTTCTTAAAGTATGATTTTTGGTGTAATTCTTGACTTGATTTAGCTTGGAAGATTTTGGGAGGTAAATGTTGGATATCGATTGTAGTTGTGGGGTTTGAAATGTGCTATTCCTTTGAAGTGTTGTGAATTTGTGGCCTTTGTTGTGCTTTACATTGTTAAAATTGATGTATTCTATTCTTTTTGTTAGTTACAATAGGTTTGGTTGCTCTGAAAAAAAAATGTATGCAAAAGGAGGTAATTCTTAATAAATGCATAACAACTCTCTACTCCTCTAGTTGGACTGCTTAGTAACTTGGAGCATCCATGGACCCCATGGTTGTCTTTTACGTCAAACGGTGGTCTAGTTATGAGTATGCAAAACCTCTCTAGGAGTTTCTGTTGAATGTTTCGGAATTGAAACCTAGGGATAAGTTGTATGCATTAATAAAAAAAATCATATTAAACAAAAAAAAAAAGAAGAGCAATTATATCTATTTTAGCTAGCAAAATGAATGAATGTGTAAAAGTTATTTAATTAATATAGTCATGAATTCACGGTATGGATTTGGGATTTCGCATGGATGATCACATGCTTAGATTGGTATTCTCTATTTATTAACTGAGTTTTGACTTGTTAAGTTGAGAATAAAGTTTGTGCTAAAAATCATTTCTGATAGAGGAAGAGTTGCAATTTTGTGACTGAATCTTAATTTTGATGTTAAATTGTTTGTGTAAATACCTTAAATGTTTTTTGCTTGAGGACAAGCAAATGATTAAGTGTGGGGGAATTTGTTCTGTTTTATTTTGTTATAATTTTATTTGGGTTAATTGTTTAATTTTTAGTTTAATTTGGTCATTTTTATATTTGTTTTGATATTATTTTGTTAGTTTTATATTATGGTGTTATTGTGTAGATTTCAAGAAAAATTGATGTTTTAGCGAGTTAATTGGTGGAGTTGAACTAAACGGGGTGTTGAAAGAAGGTGAAGCTTGAATAATAGTGTTTTTAACATTGAAAAGAGGCATTTTTCATTCTTTATACAAGGTGAAAATACCCTTGTTCCTTTTCAAAAAGGGTGTTTTCCATGCTTAGCAAAAAGGGTGTTTTGCTCTTATGAAGTTCAAAAACGCCCTTGTTAGGGCGTGCCCTTTTCTTTTCTATTTAAGTTGATTTTTGAGTTGTCACCAAGAGACGCATAGACGCAGATACATATAGGGTTTTGAGAGAGAATTGATTTGAGAGAACAATTCTCAATCTCTTTTCAATTTATTTTGCTGTTACAAAAATAATTAGTTTAGGATTTAATTTCAAATTTTTATTAATTGTTCTTGTTTTGGATTGAAGATTAATTTAGCGGATTGAAATCAGAATTGGGGGAAACTCTAACCTAAACAGTACAATATTCTCTATTCTATTTTTAATCTTATTTCAATTCAATTAATATTATTGTTTTTAATTTCTTAACATGATGATAATTGTGATTAAGATTGAAATTAATAACTTGATTGAATTGATGAATATGATATTTATCATGAGCTAAATATTTTCAGTCTAGGATTAAGATGATTCCTTTTGAATGATTATGTATGGGCTAATTATAAGTTATATTAATTTGCAAATCTTAGTTGAATTGTTTTAATTAGAAATTAATTGTTTGGCCAACCTTTGATTAACTTTAGGTATTGAATGAGGTTGAGAAACAAATTCAATACCGAAATTAAATTCAATTAAGAATTAGGTATGAATCAAAAATGTATTAGCTAATTAAATATTGAATAATTGAATAATTAATTCTAATTAGGTTATAATCTATGAATACAAAAGTTATCATACTTGTAATCTACATTAGTTTGTTTAATTAATTATTCAATTTGGCAAAATAATTTATTTTAATAATTAGTCCAACATAAGATTTTAATTGGATAATCTGAACCCTAGACTTCTTAAATTAATTGTTGAACTTGAGATTTATTTGCTTTTTTAATTTAGTTTAGTAAATTATATCAACTATTCATTAATTATTCACCATTCCAATTCGATTAGAGTGTTTAGGAATTGTTTTTATTGTTTTATTTTATTTTTCCATAATCACATAACCCTTGTACAGTCTTCCTTGAGTGAGGACCTTGGGATGTCTTACCATTACTACAACAGCCTCATATACTTGCGAGTAGTTGCCTGAGCCTATAATTATTAGGACATTTCTAGGCACAACACTTTTAATTAATTAAAAATTGGGTAATTAAGCAACCATATTATCAAATTAATTTTTTTTTTTTAAATCCACCCTCCTATCCTCATTTTTTTTAAAACGGAACTCCACTTCGGCAAAATCACTCTCCCACCACACAAACCCAAAAAGAAGGTATAATCTCTTACTCTCACTCAAATCCCAAATCAAATCAATTTAATCAAATTTAACCAATTCTTAAATCCCTTCACTTCACCGTGGAATGAACTACGTGAGTTTTGATCCTCATTCAATCGGGTACGTAGCCACGTTTGGAATCTAAATCCAAGTCTCAAATCCAAATCTCAATCAATCCCCTTTCCCTTTTATTTTTTCAATGTAAACCCACTGTACATGTAAATATTAATTAAATGTTATTAGTTAATTTAATTATTTTGGAGTGAAGTAGCGATCTCGTGATTTCCCTAGTACCCATAAGGACTAGAGGAAATACTTTCCTTTGCTTGTGGATATTTAAATACTTACTCTTTATTTTTCCACGCACTCATAATTATGTCATGCTCATACACTCTAAATTGCAATTAATATTTCTCATCCATGAAATCAATTTTCAAGTCAAATTAAACTAAAGAGCCAAATTGAGATTATTTTAAACCAAAAACCTAGTCCCCGAGCTCAACCTGGTTCGAGGACTAGTGACTTTATCCTTGGATAAATTAATCAAAGATCAATAAATTAGAGTAAAATTGGGTTTTTCCTTAATTTTTGCATTTAAATAGGGTGGTGACTCACGAATCTCTTTCAAAAATCAAATCAATTTTTTGAGGCTATAGCCTCTTCCAATCGTGTACACCGAAACTCATATCTTAACTCCCTTAAAAATCGCTCGCCTTTCTTTAAAGCAAATTTCATTTTCTCCTGAGCGAGGGAAGGGGCGTTCGGGCCAGGCCTCACACCCGGAAAATGCAAAAAGAAACAAAACCAAACAAAAATAATTAGAAACTAGATTAAAATTAAGCAAAATAACTAAAAATACTACCATTTTGGTTAGAACAGTCAGTGTAACACCCCAAGTTTTTGTTAGATGTATGCTTCAAGATGTCTTTTAAGTTTATGTAAATTTCAATCAAATTATAATAGAACAAGTCACGTCCATTACCTATTTTGGAACGAGCGTTACCATTAAATTGTAATTTTAAAATTTTGTACAAAGGGCTAAGTCACACTCGTTATTATTTTGAACGAACGTTATTGAATTCTAAGAATTTCATACAGAGAGCAAAATAACATTCGTTACATATTATGGATGCCCTTTCCATTGTTGCATACATCTTGAAAGTTATAATGTAAGGACTATTGCTGGCGAGGACGAAGAGGAAGCTTCAGTGACGAAGCAAAACTTCGATAGCGAGGGTAAGTCTTGATGATAAGGGCGAAGCTTCAATGATGAAGACAAGATTCATGATGAGGCGAAGGATTACAAAGCTAATGATTTTGAAGATGAAATTATGAAGTAAAGGAGAAGCTTCGATAGTAAGAACGAAGTCCAATTACGAAGACAAGCCTTGCTGACTAGGATGAAGCCTCGATGGATAGTTATGCGAGCTCGATGAGATAAGCGAGTTGACGTGGTAGGCATGTTGTCGAGGACGAAGACAAGCAGAGTAGCTCGGTATAACGAAGACGAAGGTGAGCTCAATATAGAAGAAGCGAGCAGAGGAGCTCGGCACAGATGAAGCGAAGTGGATAAAAGCTAGGTAGGCTGAACTTCTTGATCTTCTTTCTTCATCAAAAAGCTATAACGTATATGTTTATATGAATGTTTATTTCATTGTTTAAGAATTGTATGTAATATCGTTCGAGTTATAGTAATTCTATCTATAGTTGCTCTATTGTAATTAGAATGTCATAGTGATATCAATGGTATGACATATATTTTATGGTGATATTCATGAGACATTATTGGACTTTCCTTTATCTATTGAAAATGATAGCTTAATGATAATTATTGCATATAGTGAGCAGTGGAAGTGTATTGAAATGGATATTCTAATAATGATCGTATAATGAAATGGAATTGTTAAGGAATTGATATTGATAATATTATTTATCTTAAGGATGATTGTGTGATTTTAATAGAGAATTGTTCATTTTGATCTAGGAAGTTCTATTGTGTATTTGGGTTCTACGGGTTTTCAGTGGCCTTACGCCTACCCATGCCTTAGAACCGTCGTGCCTTCTGGAGCTAGGGCGTGACAGAGGCTAGTACAGACTAAATATATGTTTGTGCCCGAGTATGCTAGGAAGTTTATTTAGCTGAGCAAGTTCACTTTAGCCCTGGTTCCGAATGAAGCTACTCGGATTCACCACTTCCGAAGAGGATTGATCGCACCTCTGTTAAGAGTATTGGCTGCCCATGAATTCGAATCCTTCTCTTAAGTTATGGATAAGGCGAGGATGGTTGAGAATATAGAAATGAAAGTTAAGGTAGCAAGGGAACATAAGAAGAAGGCTCAAGTTGGAAGTTCATTCCAGCAGAGTAGAGGTGACAGTGAAGTGACGAGTATGGATATCTCATTTTAGACATCTCCACTAGTTGATCTCAGAGGACAAACAGAAAGGTCTCTAACAAGGCCAAGTCTTTCTAGATCCACTTTGTATATGGGTTTCGACCCAGCTAGTTCAGCACCTCAATGCCTTACTTGTGGGAAGTTGCACAAAGGTTAGTGCTATATAGAGATAGGTGCATATTTTGGATGTGGACAGTCAAGACACTTTGTGAAGGATTTCCCACAAGCAACATCAACCAATATGCCCCAAGTTTCTCAATCTACAATTTAGATGGAGAGAGCTGAAAATATTGGGCAAGGAAGTGTTGGAAGAGGTATTGAGTCTAGCTAATGATTAGTGTCAATAATCGGTCACGCTTTTGAGCAAACTTCAATAGGAAGAGGAAGAGGAAGAGTTTTTACTTAACTCAATCGAAGGAAGAGCAACAGTAAGATGGCACCTCACGAAGTTTTGTATGGGTAATTTTTAAAATTCAAGGATGAATTTTTATAAGGAGGGGAGATTGTGACACCCCAAGTTTTTGTTAGATGTATGCTTCAAGATGTCTTTTAAATCTGTATAAATTTCAACAAAATTATAATAGAACAAGTCATGTCCATTACTTGTTTTGGAATGAATGTTACCATTAAATTGTAATTTTAAGAATTTGTACAGAGGAATAAGTCACGCTCGTTACTATTCTGAACAAGCGTTATTGAATTCTAAGAATTTTAGACAAATAGTAAAATAACGTTCATTACATATTGTGGATGTCAGTTCGATTATTGCATACATCTTGAAAGTTATAATGTAAGGACTATTGATGGCGAGGACGAAAAGGAAGCTTTGGTGATAAAGCGAAACTTCGATAACAAAGGTGAGTCATGATGATAAGGGTGAAGCTTCAATGATGAAGACAAGCTTCATGACGAGGCTAACAATTTTGAGATGAAGAATTATGAAGCTAAGGAGAAGCTTCAATGGTAAGAACGAAGTTCAATTATGAGGATGAGCCTCGCTAATGAGGATAAAGCCTCGATGGATAATTATGCGAGCTCGATGAGATAAGCGAGTTGACGTGGTAGTTGTCGAGGAAAAAGATGAGTGGAGTAGCTTAGTATGATGAAGACGAAGGCAAGCTCAATATAGAAGATGCGAGTAGAGCATCTCGGCACAGACGAAGCGAATCAACTGGACGAGCTTAGTACAAGCAAAGTGAGCAAGGAGCTCAATATAAGAGGGATGTATTGAAGACTCGGTAACAAGGCTATGTACGTATGTATGGGTTTACGAAGCAAACTGATGGGCTCACGTTGGTATAATATTGTTCAATGTATAGAAGTTTAAGTTATGGTTATGAGTTTTAGTTATGTCTACGAGTTGTTTGAGTTTGTGTGGCCAGGGTTGTAAGCCACCTACCACTGACAGTATTACAGAAAATGTATGACTGAGAATGCAAGTTATCTACCCAATAAATAGTTTGTCGGCCATTAAAATTATTTTATTCTTTTCTTTATGTATAAGAACACCCAAACCATACTACAATCTACCAAACACTTATGTTTTACTTTTCAAACTTCAGTTTTCCATCTTCTTTCAAAATTCTAGATCTAAAACTTGATTTCTTTCATTTCTTCAAAGAAATCACCCAATCTTAAGAGTAACCCTAAGATCTAAATGGAAGATTGTACTTTCGGCTGTTCTTTAGAAGTGTTCTGGCTAAAGCTAGAGTAGATCGGTAAGCGATTGAGTTAAAGAACATAGAGTCGCTTGCAAGGTGATCTGAGCTTAAGGATAAGGATTAGCTTTGAGATGAGTTATGAAATGTATGAATGCATTGTTAAACCACCAAAAATTGCGTCTGTTTGAAATCCTTTCATTTGATTCTGTTACTGTGACAAAATGGTATTATTTGTTATTACTATGTTGTTATTATTGATCCTACTGTCTATTGAAATATGAAAAATCAAATTGTTTCTTTGAATATTGTTGAGGAAGCTCTTCGGTTCAATTGTAGCAAGATTGTTTTTCTATTGAACATACTGTTACTGAATACTAATAGTTAAATGGACGAGGCCATTGGGCTAACTTGTTATTTATTGATATGAACCTACCGAACCATTACCGAGCTATAACCACGTGTATGATAGAATGCCTTTGCTAACGGGAAAAAAATCATAAGACTATATGCACCGATGACTCAACTGATAGAATCTAAATTGTCAGTGTCCTACCTAGGGAGGGCCTTATACCCTAGGCGTATGCCTCAATTAAGCATATGTAACTGTTTAAAGGGAGAAGTTATTGCCCTCACTGTTTAACAACGATTCAGTATACTATTAACTGTTTTGTTTTGTCATAGCAAACTGATCCCTTGGTTCCTGTTCATTCTTGGCACATATGTATATTTCATTGACACCTATTTAATTGATATATTTATTTATATGTATATTAATTTATTGTTCCTTCAAGAACCCCAAGTATTAATGCATTTCATAATTTACTAAGTTGATGGCTCACCACTCCTCATATGTGGTTTTAGGTGTTAGACTAGAAGAGTAGAGGCAGAAGTTATAGCTTTTTGATAATCCTTCTCCATCAAGAAGTTACTTAAATGTATAACCTTATTGTAGACTTTTGTATTGTATCTATTACAGCGGATGTTTCATCTTAGATGCTTCGTAGATTAAAAAGAATGATGTATTGAATGATTTAAATGAAATGAAATAGAAATTTATTTTCCCTTATTAATGTATGGATGGATTTGGCAAAAAAAATTAATGTATGGATGGATTGTATGAGATTGTGTAATGATCTAGGTTTTGATGATTAGTACTGGGTTTTATGGGTTTTTAGTAGTCTTAAACATACTCATACCCTAATACCGTCACACCATTGGAGTCGAGGTGTGATAGTTAGAAACTTGCAAAGGTTATTATATGGTTGTTGGATCAATTTGTGGATTTATATATATTTATATTTATATCGTGATTATTCTCTTAAATATATATATTTTTACACGTATTCATTAAATATTTTAAACCTCAAATATATTAACAAACTACCAAGTTGGTACAATGGTTAGAAATTTGCAAAGGTTACCATATGGTTGCTGGATCGATTCGTGAATGTAATACCCCTAGTTTTGGTTGGATGTGTGTTTCAAGATGTTCTTTAATTATATGTGAATTTTAAGAATTTATGCAAAGAACAGAGAGTAAAGTAATATTCGTTACAGATTGTAAACGTCCGTTATGATTGTTATAAGCATCTAGTAAGTGGTGGAAGTTTACAAGTTAAAGTGTAAAGATTGTTATTGACGAGGTTGAGGATGAAGAGATGACGAGGTTGAGGATGAAGAGATGGTTAGGGGATATATATATATATATATATATATATATATATATATATATATATATATATATATAATGATTATTTTCTTAAATATATATATATATATTTTTACACGTATTAATTAATATTTTAAACCTCAAATTTATTAACAAACTACCAAGTTGGTATAATGGTTAGAAATTTGCAAAGATTACCTTATGGTTGAGGGATCGACTCGTGAATGTAATACCCCTAGTTTTGGTTGGATGTGTGTTTCAAGATGTTCTTAAATCATATGTGAATCTTAAGAATTTATGCAAAGGATAAAGAGAAAAGTAATTGATACAAACCCCAATCACATGTCTTGAGACCCAATACCTTTACGCTTGGAAGCGACTCCTTGGAAAGCCAAATCAGATTCGATGTTAAGTCTGCAACCTAAATCCAACTCGTGATAGAACACCTTGGAATATAATCTCCGCGACACAATATCAACTCATGAAAGAGAACCTTAGAATAAATACTCACAGAGTAATTAGCTTTGATTGCATAAACATTGATTCAAGCAAGAATCAATAAACAAGAGAATACTCTCTTATGAAAACCAAAGTTTAATTTTCAATAATCAATAATAATCTGTAATATGTCCAATACATAGAGAATGACCAGCTATTTATAGGGAAAAAGGGATAAGTAACCCTAATTGGAATTTTTGTCCATAAGAATAAACTTATTCTAACTTAAATAAAACCAACTGTGTTTTGGGCCTAATAATTAATATAAATAGCCCAAACATATAACAAATTAATTAAACACATGTTTTTAAAATAAAAACTTAAGATAAGTGATGGGCTTGAATAGAAAAATTCGCCCAGCCAAGTGTCATGGTCATGACACCTGTCGCGGGCGTGACGTTGAGGTTTTCAGCTTTCAACTTCAACCTTCAATCTTCAAGCCTTTTTGCACTTGAGTCAATGTCGCCAAGCTTTGATTATTATATTAAAGTCCAAGTTTGATATTTGACTCCTCATTGCACTCTTAAATTATAGAAAGATCATTCCACAAGTCTTGAATCATCCTATTCAATGCATCCTTGAATTTCTTCATCTTGACATTAGGCTTGAATATGCGAATTATCCCCTTGAAGCTTCCTTGAATGCAATGTCTTCTATAAGCAAAGGTCATGATGCAAATCTTCTTGATAATATTGTAGAAAACTTTGTATGTCCTTGTAATCCTCTTGAAAGAGCTATTGAATAAGCATAGCAATTTGATTGCATTTCATTATATGCAATTTGATTGCAAAGCTTTCTTAAAGTATTTCCCATGTTTGTTTTTGTGAACCTCTAGCTTGTTAGCTTGATTCTCATCATTCCCTCCCTCCTCAAAAGGATTCATCCTCAAATCTTGACCTACATTAAAGAGGTAAGGATTAGATAAGGAAATTAAGTAACCATCACTATACTCAGCATGGGTATTCAATTTGTCGTCTTCTTGATTCAAACAACTTGAACACTTGGAAATTGAAATTTGTATCATCAAGCTAGGTAAACAATTCTTTCCAAAAGATTCAACCATAATTCCTATCCCCGCTTCATCAAATTTCTTGATTAAGATTGCATTGTTTATATTATCTCTTTTAATCCATGGCAACCTTTCTTTAAAATCCTGCACAAGAGAAACAAAACTAAACAAAGAAAATTCAAGTTTGTTAGTGTTAGTAGACAAAACTCTCTTTTCTTTCTCAATAATGCTTACATGTTTTCTCTCTTCACTTTCAATATTTTCATTTGAACTCTCTAACTTAACAATTCCCACATTTGAATGTTCATTCACCTCTTTCTCGCTCAATTTTATTTCTTTTTTTCTCTCAAACTCTTCCTCTCTTTGAAACTCACTCAAATCTGCCACTCCTTGCTTTTTATTCTCTTTTTATTTTATTTTATTTTTTTTTATTAAAAACTCAACTTCACTTCTTAACTTTTTTAGAACAATTCTTGAGGAGTGTCATTGGCTAGAATTTTTTCATAAATAATAACTTCTTCACCCTTTAATGATGACTCTTCACTTGCAAACTCCAAAGGTAATAAGTCATCTTCATGAGTAATTTCTACAACATGGTTGATTTCTTCAATATTTGCATTCACCCAATCATATTCACAAGTGACTTGCTCGGATTCACAAATTATGAGTTTAACCTTATCATTTTTACTTTTTATCTCCTCCATTAGTGGCTTAAATGCAATTTTTATTTCACGCTTATCCTTAATTTTCATTAAAATCTCCTCATATGATGGTCATGCCCTCTTTCTTTCATCTTCATGAATTCTTCTTGGAAATCGCCTCGATTGTCTTGGTAGATTTGGAGCATTTGGTTGTTGCCCCCTTATGATCAAAGCCTCGATCCTATCCATTCTATCATTAGTTCTTCGTTCTATGGCTTGAAACATCTCCATTAAGGCCTACATTGGATTTATTTCTCCATGTGGATTTCCTTGATTTTCACTCATCTCTAAATCTGCAAAACAATGTTAGTAAAGAAAAGAAAATTTTCTCACTTCACTCCCTCACATGTTTCACTCAAATAATTTTATCATTCAAGTTCACTCGTGTTTGTTTCACTCAATTCAATGGCTTTTCTCTAGATGAGCTCACATTAAGCCTTTTCCCACTCAATTCTCTTATTTAGATTAGTTGCAAAAATCAAAATAATACAACCTCTACTAAATTACAATGGAAAGTAAAATAAAACCAAGGTAAATTAATTTGGAAACCCTAAAATGCTAGGACAACAAAAATCAAAAAATAAAAGGAATCCTAACCTAATTTTCAAAAACAATAAGGAATTAATTACCCTAAAATGATTTACGAGACAGTAAAATTAAGGACAGTAGAGGACTAAGAATTAAAATTTAGAAACGAAAAGGAAATATTAAGAAATAGGTCAAAACAAATCAGTATGAGAAAAGGAAATTCAAACCGAAATTTGGAAGGAATTAGAAAGCAATTCCTAATTTATTTTGGAATGCAGCTTTGACTTGGTTCAAATCCTTGTAGGAAGTCAAAAATCTTGACTTTCCTTAAGTATTTTAGAAAATCAGCAGCTATCTTGCTTTTTCTTATCCTTTCCACACTAGAATTTACTTTACAATTATAAATACCTACACAATTCTAATCAACCAAAACTTTTCTTTTTCTTTCTTCTTTTTTTTTTTTTGGCCGAATTACTTTTCCTTTTTTTTTAATCTATTATAGCAATTAAATTAAAGAACAAATAAGGAAAAATTACAAGACAAACTTGAAGATCAAGCACAAAAAGCAAATCGATTTTGAAGTCTTCAACTTTGATGGTGTGAATTCTTCTTCCTTCCTTCAATTGAATTTTGATTAGTTCAATTCAAAAGGTATGGGTGATTTTGACCTTCAGATAACTAAATTTGATGGAACAAAAAAGACATAAAATTATACAAAAAGACAGAAAATAAGAAACAAGGAACCGATTTTTGAATTTGATTGCAAAATCAAATTTGATTTTGATTATGACCAAGGAAAATAATTTTTTTGTGATTTTTATTTGTTTTGACACTAATCAGAAAAGATTAAAAAGTTCTAGCTAAGAACAAAAAACATAGAAAATTGAACGAAAAGCAAAGAAACTACCTAATCTTGAATTCGAATTTGAAGAAACCCTAAGGATCCTAATTCGAATTTGATGACTAGCAACAAGACACTATTTTTTTGTGTTTTTGATATAATTGACTCGAAATAGAATAAAACAAACAGACACGGAATCAAGAAAATGAAACATAAAACATAAAAGGGATAGATAAACCTGATTTAGAGCCTAAGCTCTAATACCAAACTGATACGAACCCCAATCACCTGTCTTGAGATCCAATATCTTTACACTTGGAAGGGACTCCTTGGAAAGCCAAATCAGATTCGATGCCAAGTCCGCGACCCAAATCCAACTCGTGATAGAGCACCTTGGAATATAATCTCTACGACATAATATCAACTTGTGAAAGAGAACCTTAGAATAAATACTCACAAAGTAATTAGTTTTAATTGTATAAACATTGATTCAAGCAAGAATCAATAAACAAGAGAACACTCTCTTAAGAAAATCGAAGTTTAATTTTCAATAATCAATAATAATCTGTAATTTGTCCAATACATAGAGAATGGCCAACTATTTATAGGGAACAAGCGATAAGTAACCCTAATTGGAATGTTTGGCCATAAGAATAAACTTATTCTAACTTAAATAAAATCAACTGAGTTTTGGGTCTAATAATTAATATAAATAGCCTAAACATATAACAAATTAATTAAACATATGTTTTTAAAATAAAAACTTAAGATAAGTGATGGGCTTAAATAGCAAAATTCGCATAGCCCAGTGTTACGGTCGTGACACCTGTCGCGGGCGTGACATAGAGGTTTTCAGCTTTCAACTTCAACCTTCAATCTTCAAGCCTTCTTGCACTTGAGTCAATGTCACCAAGCTTTAATTATTATCTTGAAGTCCAAGCTTGATATTTGACTCCTCTTTGCACTCTTGAATTATAGAAAGATCATTCCACAAGCCTTGAATTATCCCATTCAATGCATCCTTGAATTTCTTCATCTTGACATTAGGCTTGAATATGCAAATTATCCCCTTGAAGATTCCTTGAATGCAATGTCTTCCATAAGCAAAGCTCATGATGTTGTCACGACCCGACTTTTGAGCTGCGACGATCCTAGGGCATTGGTAAGCTTAAGGCCACCGAAAATCCGTAGGAACCTTACCAATCAATCATCTATCAATATCTTGTAATCCAATCTCATGCAATCTCCCAAGATCTAAACCAGATAACCATACTAACCATATTCATCATTAACATTCATAGTTCAAATACAATATCATCTTACAATAGATTAATGCTTTAAAGGCTCAAAAGAGTACTAACTCAATACATGTACCATGAAGCATCTAAGTTGAATCATCATCTATATAAAATAATCAAAATAAAGAATTAAACTTTACATTAATCACTTGAGTTTCCGAGAATTGGAGAAGGATGCCTTGGAAGCTGAATCGATAAACTATAGCTCACCTAAAAAATGGAATCAGTAATGAGATAACGCGGTGAGTAAAAATTATACTACCATAACCTATGAAGCTTGGTGATTCAAGGTCGGTTTACAATAACAGTTCATGGTTCCCATTTCAATAACAATAACCAATCGGTTCAATAATAATAAACAATTGGATTCAATAACAATAAGCAATAAGTTCAATATCAATAATCAAATGGTTCAAATTCAATAATCAATTGTTTCAATAATATCAATCGATTTAAGGCAATAACAATAACATATCATGTTCAGCAGAATCATACCAATACAATAAGAGTATTAAGTAACTATGTCTTAACGTTCTCCATGTAAATGGCATTATGCTCAAAGGCATTACCGAGAACTGAGGTGTAGTTACTCATCATATCAATATCAAAGTAGAGGCTTGTAATACCCCGAATATTCATGTAAGGACTTCTCATTAAGTATGTAAGTGAATTTCAAGTGTATATTATGTGTATGAATGATTGTGGATTGAATTCCTTGTGAAATGGAAGTTAGATTGTGGAGCAGAGTTGCAGGACAT
>CATKHJ010443975.1:0-11209 GCA_949750685.1 Vernicia montana | reverse complement strand
TTGGGATTTGGATTTGAAACTTGGATTTAGATTCCAAGCTTGCCTACGTACCCTATTGAATGGGGATCAAAACCCACGTAATTCAATCCACTATGAGGTGGAAGGGTGGTTTAAAAATCGGTCAGATTTGATTGGTTCGGTTTGGTTTGGGAATTGAGTAAGGGTAAGAGATTATACCTTATTTGTGAGTTTGAGTGGTGGGAGAGTGGTTTTGCCAGAGCAAAGTTCTGTTTCGAAAAATAAGACTGACTTTAAAAAGAAGAGATTAAGTTGCTTAACTACACAATTTTTAATCAATTAAAATAATTAATTAATTAAAAGGATTAATTAATCAAGTTGGGTGAACACTAATTGGAAAATTAATTAATTAATTAAAATTAATTTTTAATTAATTAACTAATTTAAAGAGGGTGAAGATTAATTAAAAAAATTAATTAATTAAAATTAGTTTTTAATTAATTAACTAATTGGGATTACTTAAAATGAGTAAGAAAACTAATTAGAGAGAGAGAGAGAGGGAGCAAGTGGATAGCAAATTAACAAATGCTCAAGGTGTGTAGAAAAATGAAGAATGAAGGGGGTATTTATAGAAAAATGAGGTGGGGGTAGTTTAGAAAGAAAAATGTGAAAAAACCAAAAGGATAGGGTCAAAAGGGCTAAAAAAACAAATTGAAGGAGGGGTAAAATGGGCATTTTCTCGAAAAAGGAGTACGGTCCGCAAGAGAGGCTGGTGGACACGCATCAAAGGCACGCGCGTCCGCTAGGGTGGCTGGCGGACGCGCTAGAGAGCCGCCATCCACTTTGGCGGATGTGTCAGTATGGACTAACACGCTTCAATCTGGCGCGTCAGTGCGAACGCGCCAAAACTTCTGCGGTGGCCGTTGGACATTCGGTGCGTCCGCAGGGATGCCCTGCGACGACTGAGAGGCTACCTAGCGGAGCCGCGCAGGTGGCTTGCGAGCCGCAAGCCTGCTACGCAGATACGCCACGTGGCAACATGATCGTGGGGTCCTCGGGTCAATTTTTTGATTTTTTGGGGCTTTCGAGTTAGTTTTCGGAGCTTCCGAGTAAGTTTATAGGGTATTATGAAATCCAAAAAATTACCGGTCAGTAGCGATAGATCCGAAATTAATTATCGGACAGTTTTTCAGTCAGTTATGGAGAAAATCTGGTTAATTTCAGGAAAGCACTATCTGGTATAGGATGTCCGATCGGGATCGAAAAAGTGTTAGTCTCATTGTAATATTATGCTTAAAAATCCATTTTTTCCAGGGGGCGCTGCCCCCTTGACCCTTGCCCGCTAACCAGTTAGCGGGACTGCTATACCGGCTCTGCGTAGCACACGAAATTTAGCAGGTGTCAAGTTCCGGTAGCGTCTTAAGGGTGTAAAATTGAGAGTTCACATAATGATAAACAATCCACCTCTATCATAGAAACTACCCACCCTTGTTGCCTTGCCCATATCAATGCATCACGCAGCGCCACGACCTCCATACATTCCGGACTAGCAAAACAACTTAATGGAGCAAACATGGCAGCACTCGTCCTCCCAAACATTGCGATTCTTACTCCACCAAATGGAGTCAATAATTGCAACAAAGATGGCTTTATTCTATTTAGACAGGAGCTGAAATACCCCATGTATCCATTCTCTAACCGTAGTACCATAAACTAATAATGGAGAAAGAGAAAGTGATGAGGCTTGCCAACATGCCCTACTAAAACTACAATAGAACATCAAATGCAAGTTAGTTTCATCCTCCAAACCACACATGGAACACAATGAACTAATATTCACATGTTTGGAGATCAAGTTTATTTTAGTTGGTAGATAACTCGAAGCCAGCTTCCACAGAGTAAATAGTTGTTTAATAGGAACATTAACCTTCTATAAATCCTTCCAAAAAGGAGTGAAAAAGCTATTAGAAACTGCTCTAGAATTAACTTCTTCCATTGCAAGCTTATATCCAGACCTGACATTATATATCCCATCTTTGCTATAAAACCAACCCTTGTAATCCCCATCATTTTTACACCCCAGAGGAATGGCCAAAATTAACTCAACATCTCGTGGCACAAAAATTGATTTTACCAAATCAACATTCCAATTCCGGTCCACTATCAAATCAGCCACCATAAAAATAGGCCAAGAGCTTGGTCGAAGTGTCACAACACTAAAAGATGATGGCATTGGCAACCACTGGTCTTCCCAAATAGAAATACTCACCCCATCACCCATACACCAAACCAGACCCTTTAACAATAAAGGAATAACTATAGAAATACTTCGCCAACAATAGCTAGGAAACCGAGACTCAGGAGATTGCAAAATACTAGAATTAGGATAGTATCTGGCTTTGAAAACCCTAGCTGTCAGCGTATTTTCATTAGATAAAAAGAGCCAACACTATTTTGCAAGCATTGCAAGGTTGAATTCCCTCAAATTGCGAAACCCCAACCCACCATTTTCCTTTGCCATACACAATTTATCCCAAGCAGCCCAATGAATCCTTCCTCGCCCCCCACCAATGTCACCCCACTAAAACGAGTTCATAACTCTTTATAACTCATCAGCAATAGAAAGAGGGATCTAAAACACATTCATAGTAAATGCGGGAAGTGTTTGTATAACCGATTTGATCATAACTTCACGACCCCCATTGACAAAATACGCTCCTTCCATGGCGATAATTTCTTACGAAACTTGTCCCACAAAAAACTACAAACAGTCTTTCTTGAACATCCAATAACGGAAGGGAGACCCAAATAAGAACTCGAAAAAGTAGAATCATCAATACCCAAAACTGTAATATAACCATCCCTTCTTCTCTGAGAAACCGAGGAAGCAAAAAAAGTACTAGATTTAGCAGGATTCACTAACTGACCTGAAGCTGCCTCATAGGGTCACAAAATTCTCTTCAACTCAAGAGCCTCCTCTGGATTAGCTTTCGTAAAAACTAGACTATCATTAGCGAAAAACAAATACGAAACTCTCTTCAAACCATCTATTATTAATTTTTCATTTCTTGAATTTGTTTGAAATCAACTGTTAATTTTTTGTTTCTTTTAATAGGCATATATATATATTTCTTAAATTATGACTATGATGGATTACACTTAATTAATATCATATATATCCTAAATGTAACATCCTAGGCGACCCTAGGTCACCAAAGACTCAGAGGTAGTTTGAAACTAAGTTAAATAGAAAAATTGAGGAAGAAAATAGAAATAAATGATTTGAAACCCTAAATAGAGCGCGAGTGCGGAAATTGGTACGCAAAGTGCAAAACTGATGGATTCCAACTCGGAGATTTTTAATTAAATTTTGATTGATGGAATTTTATGAGAGAAATGTTAATTAGGATACTATAACCCTAAAAGTTAGATTAAAAATAATTATAGACAATAATTATATTATTAGTAATAAAAAGAAGAGGAAAATGACAATTTAGCAATTTTTGGGAAAAAATAATGATTATTTTGACTAAGGAAATAAAAGGAAAAAAAGAAAAAAATATAAAGAAAAACATGTGGATGGTCGGCCATGGGAAGGAAGTAGTGGTGAAAATTTGTCCAAAATTTCATGTAAGAAAAATAAATGAAAAAGAAAAAAATATATATATATAAGAAGCTAAATGGGAAGATAAGCATTCATCTTCTCATTTCTTAAAATTTTACTAAGGAAAATAAAGAGAAATGAAGAGAGAGTAAGAGTAAAACAAAAGAAGAAAAATAAGGAGAAAAAGGGAAAATATAAGGTAAGTTTATGAATTAATTTAGTTATTTTCATCTATGTATATGTATGTTGTGTGATATTTGTATGATTGAATTGTGATATTGGTTATGTTGGTTAAATTGGGGGTGGAGAAATGAGATTTTGAAGTTGAGAAAAGATGAATTGATAAGGGAAAAAGACTTAATTGAGATAGTTTTGATGGAAAGGAGTAAGAAATGAAAGAATTAGATGAAGGAAGCAAGAAGCAAGAGGAGACAAATTTAGGGTTTAAAAAGTACTGGAAATTTAGAGAGAAAATTGGACCCCAAGGAGCACGAATTTGAAGAAAGTCAAAATATAAAAATTGTAGCTTGATGTCTATAGTTTATTTTTCTAGAAGTAAGTTTAAGCTAGTTCTTGTTATTTTTGGAGATATGGGAAGGAGAAGAAAACTACTTCTTGTAGACTACCATGAGATTTCAGGAAGTTTGAGGCCAGTTTTGAGTAATTTGAAATAGGAATTTGAAGCTGACTAAAAAATAAGAAATGACCATTGATATGTCCTTTAGATTATATAAATTTCAGAGTAAAAATCTAAGTATATTTGGAGATATATGAAAATTATTAAGCCGTGATAGGGTATCTAGACTGACAGAATTTCTGATATTAATCTTTAAGTTGAACGACCTTAGAGGCAGAACCAAGTTGAGATCAAAACTAATGAAATGTACCTTTATAAGTCTAATTTTATTTAAAAATAAATAAATTGTTCCATTTGGAGTAGTGTAACTTAAGAAATAGCAAAAATAGTGGGGCTGGGTCATGAAATGATTCTATAAATATGTTTTAAACTTTAATGCTTTAATGAACTTGTTTATGTCAATTGAACTTATTGAGTACATGTATTGTGTGTAGAGAATCCTAAGGAGGAAGACAATCCTCACATAGAGTAATTTAAGGAAAGTTATTAAAGACAAGTGCAAACAAGTGAGTGTATTCTATACTTTTATGTACATGAAAATTGCCATCATTGTTTTTTTTTATTGAATTGTCCACATTGTTATTGAAATATAAATTACTTGTGTCTTGAACATTAACTCTGAACCTATTCTTAAATTGTGTTAAATCCATATCTAAATTGAATTGAAAATGATACTTGTGCATTGCCCGAATTCCAACAGAATTCTAGTGTTGTAGTGCTTTATTGATTTTTCCTATCTATATTTTCATATCTATTAGTGAATTAAAAATTTCTCGGTATTAATTGAAAATTCTGTGAAGTACCAAAAATGGTACAGTGCTATTGTCCTTAATGCAGAGATCCCATTTTTTTTCAATGTGGGAAACACTGGGCTTTATACACAATGAAGTGATCCTTGCTATGAGAGATTATGAATGCCTTAACCTTGAGGTCTAACTAACCTTACGTTGTGGTATTGCTCCAAAATAAGAGCCTCTGCCACTAGTGTAGTATTGATGAGTAGCGATGGTAAATTCTGCGCTCATCTAGTAAATCCAAACTTTTGCTGAACCCTAGTGTCAGTGATATCGATATTGCCTTCATTGTTATCGTTCCTAATATTGTCATTCTTTCTATTGAACCTTAGTACCAGTGTGATTAAATATTGCTATTCTTACTACTGAACCCTAGTGCCAATGTTATTGATATTGCCTTCATTGTTATCGTTTTTAATATTATCATTATTATTATATATATATACTGAATCCTTGATTTTATTGTGAAACCAAATTGTAGTGAATTGAGTGAACCGACCCCATGTGCATAATTATTTAGAATGCATTTACTGAGTTTTACTCACTCTCCTTCCCCTATTTTTTAAACAAGAATAGAGATTTATCAGTGTAGCTCAAGTTTTATTATTTACTTGATGCTAGAAGTCAATGTAAAAAAATGATAATGTATTTTGATGATTGTATAATTAGTTGTAAGAAAACATATATAAATAAAATTAGTGTGATATCTAGATGCTCCATGGTACCTAAGAATCATAACTTAGTGATGTAAATTATCTAATATGTATAATGATGCTAGTAAATGACTTAATGAATTATTTCGTATAAAAGTGCAGTTAATTATTGAAGTGTAAGATTGATCTTAAAAATAAATCATTATATGCGAGAAAAATATTGGGAGAATTTGTATTGACTATGAAGTTGAGGGTATAAGGGAGGAAAATTATTAGAAGTGTAATTTGTCTTACAGATTTTGGATCTTGAGTAGTGTTATGTGTATTATCGGCTTGCTGCCGGAATTGTACTGGTTTTTTAATATGATTGGGTTCTACGAGTTTTCGGTGACCTTAAACCTACCCATGCCCTATAACCATCCATCCCGAAAGTGGACGAATAAAAAGTAAATTTACTTTTGAGAAGTCCAGAGGTCTTGTGCTGGTAGAAGAATAAAAGGAAATAAATAAAGAGGAAGAAATTCATTAAAGAGGAATAAAAGTTTTACCATGATTAGGATTTTTAAAGAGGAAAAAATAAATAAAAGGAAAGAGTTTGAGTCAAAAGTTGTTTTTTTCTATTAAAATTCATTAAGGATAGATATGGTATTCTAAAAATTTTTACATTGTATAAAGGGTGTAATGATAAAATTGTATGTTAAAATTAATGAAAGTAGTGTTAGAGTATATTTGTGGAGTGCCAAAATCATCACCCTTTTAAAATTAGCATTTAAAAAGTAATAAGATGCTTTTAAGCTCGTTTGTGGAGAAAACCTACTAGTTGAAAATAGATAACTAAATAAAGTTGACTAAAATTTTGGGAAAGAATGAATGTTGCATGCTTGCCAACTAAGAAAAGAAATCATTATATGCGAGAAAAATATTGGGAGGATTTGTATTGGCTATGAAGTTGAGGACATAAGGGAGTAAAATTATTAGAAGTGTAATTTGTCTTATAGATTTTGGATCTTGGGTAATGTTATGTGTACTGTCAGCTTGCTACCGGAATTGTACTGGTTTCTTAATATGATTAGTTTCTACGAGTTTTCGGTGGTTTTAAACCTACCCATACTCTATAACCATCCATCCCGAAAGTGGACGAATAAAAAGTAAATTTACTTTTGAGAAGTCCAGAGGACTTGTGCTGGTAAAAGAATAAAAGGAAATAAATAAAGAGGAAGAAATTCATTAAAGAGGAATAAAAGTTTTACCGTGATTAGGATTTTTAAAGAGGAAAAAATAAATAAAAGGAAAGAGTTTGAGTCAAAAGTTGTTTTTTTCTATTAAAATTCATTAAGGATAGATATGGTATTCTAAAATTTTTTACATTGTATAAAGGGTGTAATGATAAAATTGTATGTTAAAATTAATGAAAACAGTGCTAGAGTATATTTGTGGAGTGCCAAAATTATCACCCTTTTAAAATTAGAATTTAAAAAGTAATAAAATGCTTTTAAACTCGTTTGTGGAGAAAACCTACTAGTTGAAAATATATAACTAAATAAAGTTGACTAAAATCTTGGGAAAGAATGAATGTTGCATGCTTGCCAACTAAGAAAAGAAATCCCATGTTTATATGGTAACATAATTCCAAATTATTCATTCTTTCCTAAAATTTATAATTCTGAGTATTAGTCCAATTGATAAAAGAGTTTGCTATTATTTTTATTGATCAGGTTTGATTCACCCAAAAAGTAATTCTTAAATGTATAAGAGGAGGTAATTCTTAAATGTATAAGCCGAGCGTGGAGATACGCCTTTAGAATCGTCCGAATATGAGACTTACTCTCAATTGACTCGTAAGCTGGCTCAAAAGATAATTTAATCAAATGAAAAAATAAAATAAAATAAAATAAAACTACTTTCAGTAGACACCTAAGTTTATAGTGGCAATTTTTTTTTTTTTTTCATAATTATAGGAAGGAAATTCAAACACAAACACTTTAATTTGGATTTTAGAGAACGTCACAAGTTGTATATATATATATATAGTGTTTGACTTGAGGCAAAGTTACTCATAAAGTAAGAGCACTACTCCAATTGTTCAACCAACCTGCAGTTAATTCTTGATACTATTGAAAGTTCAAAAGATCTCTGTTTGGTTTCATGCTTTGATTTGGTTTCAAATTTGTAATTCTACAATCTTATATAAATGAACTTTAATATTGTTGAAATAAAATTTTATTAGTATTATAAATTTATAATTGAGTGGTACTAGTAATTAGTTAGAATTTAAACATCATAATGTGAATTAATACTGAAAGAATTACCAAGTATAATTAATAAGTGATCATCAAAATTTTTTAGTGAATTTTTTATATAATTTAATCATATAAAATTATAATTAAAACTTTTAAATAACTAAATTATGATTATTTTTAAATATTTTTCCTGTTAACATTTCAAAATGTGTTTTTGAAAAAAACAATTCAATCTCAATTCTAACTAGTTTCAAATGAGTTTTCCAACATCATATACAGTTTCTCACTTTTTAGTTCATTAAAAAATACCATTAATTTATACTCTCTCCGTTTCACAATAACTGTCGTTTTAGAGGAATGCACTTAGATTAAGGAAATAATAAATTATGAATAATTTCAAACCAAATAGACTAATATACCCTTAATTTATCTTTAACCAAAATTCTACCAATAACAATAAGTCAATTAATGTTAAGGGGAAATTTGGAAAAAAATCAATTAATATTACATTGGGTTTGTAAAATGACAATTATATTGAAACAAAATCACTTTTCTAAAAAGACAGTTATTGTGAAACGGAGGGAGTATATACTATCTATATGTCATAACGAAAAATTATTTATAAAAAAAACATGTTTATGATACGAATTTATACTCAATGAACTAGTTTGATAATATATACATTAATTATTTTCTTTCTTTCCTTTTTTTTTTTTTTTTAAGGATTAATTGAATATGAGTATATTGCTCAAATTGTATATGCATTTATCATTAAATTGCGTCTAAGTGACTTAGCTATGTATTAAACTTATTAATGAGACAGACTATGAACTTCAATTTGTAAAGAAAATTATGAGCCAAATTTTTAGAAAATTTAACATTTTTCAAATATAAACTCGATTTAATTTATTCAAATTTGAATCTATTAGTCGGATCATATATACACTTATCATTGTTATTATTATATTATGTTTATTCGAATTTGAATCAATTAATTAGATTATAGATAAATTTATGCACTTATAATTATTATACTATGTTGCATTCAAAATTTAAATTTCATTCAAACAATAATTTAAAAAAAAAAAAAAAAAAGTATGCCACACTAAGGTGGTGCCATTCAGCACTTAAAATTAAAATTTTCAGCACTTAATCGTTTTAAATTTGTTTGATAACTACGTATTAAAAGTCTAAATTAAGTAAAAAATTACTTAAAATGATAAGTCAAAATTGTTAACTTAAAATTTATACTGAATGCAATAAGTGATTAAATTTTTAAATATTTTTACTATTTAAAAATTATATTACTTATTTTATTCAGCACTTAAAATTCAATACTTAAATTTTCAGCACTTAATTTTCAGTTTTACCAAACACCACCTAAGTGAAATTTTACCTTTATGAAAAGTGTAAAAAGATAGCTACGCTCTGTTGTGTAGCTCACAGTTTATTGAATCCTCCATGAATAATATAAAAAAAAGGGTATGAATTTATTAGTTTTTTTTTTTTTTTTTTTGCAAAGTGAATCTACAAGTAGTTTGATTCTGTTCAAAGTCCAATAACTGAATAAAGTTTACTAAAATCTTGGGAAAGAATGAATGTTGTATGCTTGCCAACCAAGAAAAGAAATCTCCTGTTTATATATGGTAACCTAATTCCAAAATTTCCTCTAATGCTTCACGGAACATCAAAGTCCAATGCTCCTAACATCACAGCCGTTGAATCGAATAACCTGACTGCCACATTAGCAAAATCAACCTGCATGCTTAAGACCACAAGAAAGAAGAAACTTTCTTCAGTTTAACCGTGCAAGAAACAAAATTCTAGGGAATATAATCCCCCTTTTCCTGCACCAGACACATTTTAAATGCATTTATTTTATTTCTTATATTAAATTAAAAATAAAAATTACATGTTCAATTTTTTTTTAAAATTTTTTTTATAGAAAATTAATTCCCACAATCATATAAAAAATGTATCCATAATTTTATTTAATGAATCCACGTAAATATGAGTGTACCATCCACTAGTTTTTATGTTTTCAGATTCTTTATTTTACTAGTTTAACAATTAACCCTTGTCAAATTAGTTAAGAATATATATATATATATATATATATATATATATATATATATATGGTATTTTCTATGATTACTTTGTTTTTAACAAAATAATCTTACTTTGTTTTTTTAACTATTACAAAGAAAAAAAAAATAACTCTTTTACGAAAAATTACAGTTTTTTTATATTTTTTTCGTAAATTAAACTATTTTTTTTTTGTAATTCTTCTTTATTGCGAAAAAAATTTTAATTTTATGAAAATATAACTTATTTTGTGTAAAATAATAACTTTACAAAAAATTCATAAATTAATAAAAAAAAAATAATTTCGTAATTACAAAAAGAATAATTCTTTTGCGAAAAATCACAATTTTCTTATATATATATATTTTTTAAGTAAAACTAATTTTTTGTAATTTTTCTTAATTGAGAAAAAATTTAATTTTATAAAAATATGACTTATTTTGTATAAAATAATAACTTTAAAAATAAATTCTTAAATTAACGAAAAAGAAAAATAATTTCATTAATTTTATTTAATTTCGTTAATTTCATTAATTTCATAAAGTTAATTTCATTCATTTCGTAAAGTTAATTAATGAAATTATTCTGTTAATTTCGTAAAGTTAATTAATGAAATTATTTAGTTAATTTCATAAAATTAATTATCAAAATTATTTTTCTACTTCATTTCGTTAATTTTATAAAGTTAATTTCATAAAGTTAATTAATGAAATTATTTTTTTATTAATTTAGAAATTTTTTCGTAAAATTATTATTTTATACAAAATAAGTCATATTTTCGTAAAATTAAAATTTTTTTCGCAATTAAAAAGAATTATTAAAAAAAATTTAATTTACGAAAAATATAAAAAAATTGTGAATTTTCGTAAAATAGTCATTTTTTTCATAAAATAAAATAAAGTAGATTTATTTTATTAAAAACAAAATAACAATAGAAAACACCATATATATGTCACGACCCGGCTCTCGAGCCGTACCGCGACGATCCTAGGGCATGGGTAGGCTTAAGGCCACCGAAGACCCGTAGGAATCTCATCGATCAATCAATCAATCATCTATAACCATATCACACAATCTCCCAAGATCGGAACCAACCAACTATGTCAATCCATTATCTATTCTCATCAATATCATTCAATATTCAATTGAATTGCCATCTTACAATTGTTTAATGTTATAAGGCCCATAAGACAATTTCTATTACATATACCATTCAAAACATTACCATGAAGCATCTA
>CATKHJ010443966.1:0-14851 GCA_949750685.1 Vernicia montana | reverse complement strand
AATTGTAAATAATAAATAATATAATTAATAGGTAAATTTTATTTTTAGAATAATAGAATGAATATATAAAAATTTAAAAATACATATATATTAATTAGTTTAGTAGAAGTTATTTAAATTAATTGAAAATAATAAATAATATAATATTATGTAAATTTAAGTATAATTGTAAAATGTAATGTTTAATAAATTATAACATATATAATAAATATATTATATTCAATTCGGTGTTCGGTTCTTTTAAGTCGGTACGGTTTAAATTCGGTTCGGTTCGAATCTTGGTACGGGTACATATCATTTCTCGTACCGTATCATAATATTATAATCGGTTCAATTCAAATCAGGTATTTTTTTGGAGAATTATGAATTTTCATTAATAGATATTTTTCGAGTCAAATTTTCAAGTCGGGTCGGGTACCCACGTCCCATGCTCACCCCTAACTAGAGATCCTCATTTCTATATAATTGCTTTATGGAATGAACTTGATAATTAAAAACCTTTACTTTAAAAATCTTAATTTTTTTTTTTTTTTTTTCCGTTTCGTTTTTCTTTTCTTTCTTTTTGTTGTAGGTTTTTTTATTATTATTATTGGTGCATTAAAGAGAAAGTGATGAAGTAAAGAAGACATATTTCTTTTAGCTTTAGGTTTCTCTTAATTATGAATTTTGTTTGTATTTTATTTATTTTATAGAATTTTGAAATTATGTGAATTTACTATTTGTTTGTATTCAATTTGAATTTTGTTTTATTTTTATTTTTATTATTTTGTTCATTAGAGGCAGAATAAACCAAAATAACATTGTAGATTACACAATAAGAGGTAACCCTCTCTTTTAACATTTCTCACTAAATTAATGATAATTTTTTGTGATTTAGGAAACTCGAATATGAGATCTCACACTTCTCACACTTTTAAAGGAAATTAGCAGACCAACCAGACTACACATAATTTACTTGTTTTATTATCTTTATTACTTGAACTCTTGTATGCTATTTTATTAATGAATGAAGAATCGATTTGCAAATTTTATTTTATTTTATTTTTATGTCATGTTATAAATGTTTTGCTAGTTCATTGTAATTCAATTTTAATTCTCTCCATTGATTAGTTTATAAATGAATTTTTTTATTCATCTCATAAATTATATAATGCAAAAATGAAAATAAAAATTGGAAATAAAAATTTTTAAAAATAAATGAAAATTTTTAAAAAATTCATTAAAAATAGCGATGGATTTGTAACAAATTTTATTCTGTAGCTAAAATTAGAGACAGATTTTTTGAATTTTGCGGCAAATTTAAATGAATTTAAAATATGAATAGCATCAGATAATTTATGTCGTTAAATTTGGTGACAAAATTTATTGGTTAGTAAATAATTATTTTCGTTGCTAATTAGTGACTGACACTACATATCAGTCGCATATAAGATTCAGCCATGAAAAAACCGCCGCTAAATGCTTATTTTTTTTATAGGGTGAAGTGTGCTATATATATTAATTATATATTGAATTGTTGTACAAGCACTTGTGTAGTTATATCTCTTCTTGCAAATTCATTTCAAAATAACAATAATTATCCAACTTGCTTGTGGGTTTTTTTAGAGTGCACCTAATAGACACAAAATGTATAAATGATTGCCATAAGAATATCTCTATCATCATACATATATAATTAGTTGATGAATAATATAGAGGGATGGATATACTCTATGCAAAAAAAAAAAAAAAATAGTGTACCTTTTCTTAGGATGATGTGAAATGCATCTCTCATAGATTTAAGTAATAATCATCTAATTGTAAATATAAAGTGTATTATTTTTACGTGTATAAGATATATCGAATAATTTTTTATAAGAATTTAGTTGAGACCAATAGTATTTTACAATATATATAAAAAAATGTCTACTATATATATATGATATAACATAAATGTATGCTCACAAATATTAGTGTGTCTCGAAATTTCATAGTAATATAAATTTTACTATATTTGGCAACAAAAAAAAATTTACTATGGGTAATATGTACATTTCCACTAATAATAACAAAGCTGCAACAAGCACTACTAGTACTACTACTACTAGCATAGTATCATGACTTGAAAAACTGAAGGCTAGGCTGGCTATATATATATATATTATATAAGATTTCACCGTATATAATATTCGATTAGAAAGCATAATGGAGGCAGAATTCATCTAGCACCACTTACAGCTTGTGAATGAATTTATAAACAAAGAGAGAGCATGATCAATAGTCTTCCCTTCCGATACTTAAGTCAATGAATGTTTAATGAGGATATAGAAAGAAGAGATGATGGAAATAAAAGTGTAAGAAATTTTTTTGGGTCATTACTATATTAAAGAACATGGGTTAGATGATGGAACTCTTCTTGCAAAAAGTTAATGGATTTGTGCTAAATTTATCACATTAAAATCTTTTTTAAAAAAAAAATTTAATGTTTTCAAATGTTTCTCCATCCATCATATATATAAAATTTTATATTTGGCTCCTTAATTTTTTTATTCACAAAAAATTTACAATTAAATCTTCAAACAAAAAGAACATTTTCCAATTATAGATACCAAATTTTATAATTATAATTATAATTTATTACTATAAGCAATTTAGTATAATTTTTATAATTTATTATTATAATTTCTACTAGCTAAATTTAAAAATACTAAATTTTATAATTATAAATGATTATAAGATTTTACAAAAATTTTGTCAAACAATTTTCATAAGCAATTTAGATGATTATAGATAATCATATAAATATAAAGATGTAATTTTAGTAAAAAGATATTCGTTAAAAATTAGTAAAAAGATATCTGTAAAAAATTAGTATAAGGATGTAATTTAATTCACTAGTTTTTATACTAAATTAATAATTGTTTTAATTTCTAATTCTAAATGCTTATATTGAATTTAGTTTGCTAATTTTATCGTTTATAGATTTTACACAAATTTTATCCACAATATTTTACAGAATATGAAATGTTACAATTAAAAATGCAATTATAACATTTTTTTCTTGTACAGCAACTTTCATATTTTTAAACATTGTCAACTATTTTTTATCTGTATTAATAGTTGATGAAAAAAAATATAAAATCTATTTATTTTGTGTATAGAGTGGTGACGTTTATTCTCACTCTTCTCATTTTTACAACTATCACGAAGTAATCATTTTCAATTATAAATATAGTAAATATTAAATTTCGTAATAACATGGAATATGAAATTCTCTTTAACTGTTTACTATATGTTAAAAAAAATTACTAAAAAATTTAGTGCATATTCGTTTATAAATAATTTTCATGACTTGAAATAATAATTTTTATTTTGACAAATTATGAAATAATATATTTAAATTATATTTTAATATTATTATCAAAACGAAAATTAATATATTGATTGATGAATATATTATATATAAATTTTTTTTTTATTTAAAATTTACACCCTCTTATATTTCATCATCTGTCCATCCCAAAATCCCATTGACACCAGAAGATATTCTTTAGAATCAGAAACTGGGCCCTAATTTTCCCAGGATCGCACACATAGTAATCACAAATCACGCGGTCATGATCACGTACAAGAATTGCATGCTTTTGTATTAGAGAATCTCAATTAGATTCTCTAATATTTTGTTTGTTTGTTTTTTATTTTTTCCTCTCGCCATGTTAAAAATCCGTGCTTCATGGAGTTTGCTACAAAAATATTTTTAATTAATTTTTATATGTCGTAAAAAGTGAAATATATATATATAAATATTATTATAAAAAAATATAAATGTAAAATTATTGTATATTTTATACAAATAATTATTACTCTTGTAATAAATTTTTAAACCGATATTCCTATCAATACTTTTATAGTATTATAAAAAATTTAAATTATAAATCACAGTATTTAATAAAAAAAAAAGATAATAACGGGACAATATAAAAATGAAATTAAACAATTAAAATATATCAAATGTATTTCCTTTCATATTTATTTATTTGTTTTTTTATAGTGTTGTTTTCTATTTATTTTTCTTCACTTAATTTGTTCAAATAAATTTATTATATGAGAAAATAAAATAAAACTCTTAGAGCATGTTCATTTACAAAAATTAATTTTATGTTATTTTAATACCTTATTAATTACCTAACATTTATTTTTAATCACTTTATATTATATACTTAAAATTATATAAAAATCTTAACTTTCTCTATACTCAAGCTTTTATATATATATATATAAAAAAGTTGAATTTAAAAATTGCTTATAAAATTTATCACTGAGTGTCAAGTAATTTTCTTAAAAACTAAATTTATATAAAATTATTTCATCATTTTTTTTATATATTATATTTATGTAGGTCCCTAATGAAATATATACAAATGAATACTTATAATATTTTTTTTATAATTTTTTCAACTAATTCAATTTTCTTTATATTAAATTTTATAAAAATAATAATAATTCACATATTTTAGAATATTTTGAGAAAATATAAATTAAAAAATATAACCAAAATTCACAAAAAAAAAAAAAACAATTTACGGAATAGTTATAAATAGATATACATTCTTTTTTACCGTCTTAGTGTGGGCTCCATATTTGGCAAAAAAAAAAAAAAAAAAGTCTTAGTGTGGGCTCCATGAGCATGGGCCGTAGATACTGCTAGGCCTCCTGGATGTGAGGCTTTGAAGACAGTAACAAATTCGGACTAGTTTGATTATATATATATATATATATATAGTAAAATATGTCTACAGTTACACCCTATATAGAAATAACCTTTATAATAACTAAAAAAAATTAATCTTAATTTGAGCTTGTTATAAATAAAAATAAATTTCTGTTATAATTTTTTAGATTTCGCTTTAGAAAATTTGCATCAGCATAATAATAATTATATATTTATATTTCAAAAAGTTCACACTTGTCAAGCTTCCAGCATGCAAGGATTAAAATCCCTTGGATGCTGGTTGGGGGACTCCGGTTGCTATTTGTTGTGAGAGGAAAGTATATCTGAATCGATATTAAGAATATATAATGTAATAATTATAATTATAATTATTAAGAGAGTAATAATTACAGGTGTAACAGTTAAATTGTTAATCTTGTTTGACAAATTAAGGGTAATGGATAAGCTATTAACATGGTTAACTGAATTTTGTATAAAATATTAAAAAATAAATTTAATAAAAAAACTTAATTTAAAAAAGGACATTTTTACAAATTTTTTACTAACTAAAATAAATTATATATTTTTTTTAGAAAAAAACCTATCATATTTTAATGAATAAAACAATATTATAAAAAAAATGCAATCAATCATAATTTACAACTAAATAAAATTAAAAAAATAAATCTCCAGTTAAACAATTTTATAAATGAAATCTTAATTCAAAAAAAAAAAATCAGTTACATAAAAAAGAAAAAACTTTTCATTTTTCTTTTTTAATAGATAGTCGTGCCTTTTTTTTTCACATTTATTTTTGTTACACTTTTTACCCTAACATCTCATAGGTTAATAAATTAAAATTTAAGTAAGAGTAATTATTAAGATGGTTAAACATTAATTTTGGTATCTAAACGTTTACCGAACAATATTAAAGAGAGTTGAAGTATTATAGGAGTAACACTTAACTTTTTTTAATTTCAATCCAAACGCACTCTTAATGTAATATAATTTGTATCATATTGTACAAATAAAAAATACAGTAATTATAATCAACAATAATAATAATTCATATTTTTTTCATCATGATTTTTTTTTAAATAAAATGAATCTTTCATTAATAACAATTAATAAGTACAATTTGAAATAGAAAAATAAATTTAACTACATTGAATAAATACATACAAATCTTGTTATAAAAATAATTTTTTTCTTTGAGTTTCATTGATGGTATTGACGGAATAATTGCATACAATACATTAATTGTATTTGACACATCGGCAAGAAACACATTCCACTCGGTGGCTATATTGAACTACAAATTGACTTCATTGTCGTTTGACGAGTCTTTAAATGAATTTGATTTTTTAAATATCATATTAAACTCCTCATAACTCTCATGACGGAAGACAAACAAATTCTTATAAAGAAAAACAAGTAAATTTTCATAAAAAAATAAAATAAAAAATTTATTAAATTCCAGAAAATGAATAATAAAACATATAAAGTAAATAAAAAATTAAATTAAATTTATATCTAGAAGGACATATATTAACAAATATATTTTATTTAAAAAAAATAAATTATCGTCGTATCTCAAACAATAAGCTAAAAAAAATAATAAAAAAAAAGAAATAACCATAGTTTTAAATAACGGTGATACGTTACGCATCAGTCGTTTCGTTTAGGTTTTTTAGGGGTCTGATACGTTATTTGGGTGTTACACATATACTAATAGAAATTAGTTCTGAATCGGTACTAAATCACTCGATACACACTGATACGACCGTTATTTAGTGTTACGAACGTGACGTATCAGTACAAAATAATAATTATTATTATTATTTTAAAATTTTTTAATTTTATTAATTTAAATTATGAATATATTATTTAAAAATACTATAATTTTATATTTTTCATATATATTTTTTTATATTTTATTAGTGTAAATTATTAGTATATTGTTGTTTACATTATTTATAACAGATTTCTTTTTTTTTAATGTATTTAGAACATTATTGATAATTTTGACAAAAGTCATTTCTTTGTAAAAAAAAAAAAAAATTATTTGTAGACGTAAATTATTGATTGAATTTTATATTATGACTATATTTGTCTTCAATAGCGCGTAAAACAACCAAGATCATTCATGACACTTTTTTTTATGGTGATTAGTTAATCTTGTGGTCTATTTATTTTTTTCATATTACTTTATTCGCTTAGAGTAGGATGTGGTTTTTTTTATCATTTTATTCATCTTGAATAATGTGATTTTTTTCTCCTCATGAATTAATAAAATAATATTGATTTATCAAAAAAATTTAAAATTTTTAAGTCAAGACAATATTCTATTAGGAATTTATGTAACTTAATTATTGTTATTATGCATTATTTATAAATATATTATGTAATTTGAACTTTTATAATTTAGATTATGTTTATTAATTTAATGTATTATATTTTGGATGTTACAATTTATTTCTTGTTAATTTGAATTAATTTGCTAATATTTTTTAAAATTCATGATAACGATGACCAATTCAATCTGATTTAATTCAATTCAATCTAATTTCATTATATCGATTCTGATATCAATACCATACCAAAAAAAAACTCTTATTTAAAACTCCGAAAATAACCATGAAATTCTTTCACCAAAGAATAACTTTTTCCAATGAATGTATTGGCTCATAATTTGGACCAATGATATATCTAGAAATTTCAAAATTCATGTGATGACATCACCTTGGAGTATGTAAAATAATATATAATAATGAAATTATAAATAGAAAATAATTATTTTAATAAGAAAATTACCATATCACCATGAACAAGTCTAAGTCCTGGCGAGTCCCTAGCCGTTAGATCTACACCGAAGTTCGTGTTGCCCTTTATCAGAGAAAATCAATGGCTGAGATTCAATCAAGCTTAAACAAGAGTCAAATCATACCATAACAGGAGAGAAAAGGGCTTTTAGCATGTTGACACTTGGGAATAAATAGGATGACGAAACTACCCTCACGTGTCAAATCAAAGTGCACTAATCCTTATAACAATCTGTGCAGCAATCAGTGTCAATAGTCAAGGGTCGTTTTGGTCATTTCAAGACAGAGAGGTTGTTGAGATTCTATTGGATGAGACGAAATAGTGAGTGCCACGTGACCTGCAGGAGAGTGACGGTGTGCTTAGGTCACGTGACATCAGTCTCGCCTTCCGTGCCGGGACAGGAGAAAACCCGTGACGCAAACTTGAGTGTGGCCTATGATATATGTCCGTACGTCTCTCACTCTCACTCTCACTCTCAGTACTTTCTACAGTTCTAAATTAGGAACCACCACCTTCCACCCAATATATATTTCTCCTTTTTTTTTTCATTTTTTTTATATTTGAAAATAAATAAATCAATCTTTATTATAATTTATTATGACATTTATCATAATTAGCACTTTAGTTTTATGATTTTTCAAAAATATTTTGTATAATATTTCATCTGTTTTAAAATATTTACCGTTTAAAATTTCAATACGCGAATTAAAAAAATTATTAAATTGTCATAATTATAAAATAAAAAGATTAAAATATTTTTTTTATTTTGATGTAAATAAATAAAAATAATTAATGCAAATATTTAGTGGAGGAATAAAATAAAAGTAAAGTTGAAAAAAAATAATAAATACTTTTTTGAAATCTTAAAACGACAGATATTTTAAAATAAAAAAAAAATCTAAAACGACAGATATTTTGAAACGGGATGAGTAATAATAATAACTCAAAAGTCAAAGTATGTTATAAACTAAAACATCAAGAAATATAGTAAAAATTTTATAATTTTATAAATAAGAAATAAAATGTTGATTATATTATTAAAAAAAATTCAGGCTAAAAGTATTAATTTTGAAATAATTCGAATTAAAGTGTTAAGTATGTTATAGTAATTTACCTATTCAAATGATGTAAAATGTTCTCACTTACATTTCATCACACATTAGTCATCACTTATATTTTATTCTCAATTAATTTTGTATAAATAAAGAAATTTTTTCTTGAAAGAATTTCATGTTTCACAATAAAAATATATATATATGAATAACTTTAATTGATATTTATTAACAAAAATGTAATAATCCATTATTATATATAGTGGTTTGATTTGATATAGTGTGTTAATTTTTTAATGATTTTTTCTCTTAAAATATAATTTATAATCCAAATAGATTATGAATGAAATTCATAAGGGATGTCAAAAGTTATCATTTACATTACACATTAATTAGTCATCACTAATATTACAATTGAATTTTAAATTCCTATTTTTTTTTTAGAATAATTCTAAATGACGCAATTGCGTCTTACACAATAAGAATAATTATGTATTTTTTTTACACAATTTATGACTTAAATTAAGGACAATTATTGTTATTTATTTCTTACTGTATGATGTGTTCAAATTATATTGGTTTACATCAATTTTTTTTACACAACTTGCGTCACCTAGTATTATCTTTTTTTTAAATTATTATTTTCTTAATTACTTCCTCCATTTCTTTTTAATTGTCGTTTTTTATTATTTCACAAAGATTAAAAAATAATTAATTACGCTAAATTTAAAAAATGAGATGACTAAATTATCCTTATTGATTATAGAGTAAATAATATATACATTAATTATAGAGTAGATGATAATGATAGAATTAGGAAAAAAAATTAAAATTTTATTAGTTTTTTAAAGTGATAGATATTTAAAAAAAATTCTTTCAAAAAACGTGTAAAAATAAATAATGGGAGTAATAGTTTAAAAATACTCAATTGAAAGATTCATTATTATATAGATAATTCTCACAATAACCTAAAAAAAAAAAAAAAAGGCCATTATTTTTTATGCTTTTTCTAATATATTAAATAGTCACAACAAAATATTTACAAAAGTAAATTATTACAACACTCTTAAGGTTTGCTTTAGTTAGTATTTTAGTTTCAACTGTTTAAAAATTATCACTTTTAATTCCTAAGTAAACTTAAATGAAAATTTGAAAAATTAAAGTATTTTATAATATAATAATTCATTTAATTTAAATGAAAAGTGTAAGGTTTTGAGAAACTATCAATATAAAGTATTTTTAAAGGATTTAAAAATATTATATTTTTAAATATTGAGGATGAAAGTATTATATAAATTAAAATGTCAATAACTAAAGTTTAGTAAAAATTTTCTTAATTTTATATACAAAGACTAAAGTATTAGTTATTACTAAATATCAGGGATTAAATATGTTAATTTCTAAATAATATGAAATAAAGTGCTAATTAAAATAAATATCAAGAGTGTTAAAGTAATTTAATCGATTTGCAATGTAAAGTAGAAATCGTAAATAAATTATTAAATAATATTCATATTTCCAACGTGATTAGAATTTAAACTTGAAATCACAGCCAATCTTATTAATTGGATTGAAGTATCATGTCTATAACAAATGGTGGTTTAGAATTAAAAAAAAAAAAAAAAAAAACTGAAGCGATATTTGTGAGTAGTCACGAAATAAGGGCTCGGAGCCCTAAAAGATTTTCTCTAATATTATTGGGGTGATGAAGATTTTCATAGGGCAAATCGGCAATTAATGTGGCAAAAAAATCCAACTGAGGATAAGAACAAGAAAGAGAGAGGACTTTGCATTGTTTAGGACTTGTTTGTGTCAATTGACAAAATCCACTAGCTAGTAGCCTAGCCTAGGGCTTAACAAGAATGTTTGAGTTGGAATCTGGGGCACTGTCCCATTTACCCAGGGTATCTTAGGGCATTTTCATGGTGTTGTGGTTTAGCCTAATTAAATCAAGATTGATTTTTTTTTTTTTTTTTTTTTTGCCAAAGAAAATCAAGATTGATGAGATTGCAATTAATTGGAGTCAATCTTGAAGCTCTGCCAATGATGTCTTGGCTTAGCAGCAAAGATTCAAGATTAGGCGAAGAAAACTAAAGGTTTCATGTTCAAGGCTTATACTAATGTTGCAGATATGTATATATTGATAGTTTATTTAGTTGTTTGGTTGTTAGTTTGCATAACAAATGTATTTTAGCATTGTCTCCAACTTTAATATGAAAATTGATTGTATATAGTCAACAATATCTGTAAAAAAAATATTTTTTTTGGATTTTTTTTTTTTGAAATATTAGTCTAATAATAAGATCAAAACCAAAATCCTAACACACGAGAGATCATGAGTTCGACTTCTGTCTATATCAAATTTGAGTTATAATTGTTAAGAAAAATTACATTATTAGTGTCTGAACTTTTTAAAATATGATTTGGCAAAATTTTTTTTTTTTTTTTAAATATGTTATATTGGTGTCTGAACTTTTTTTTTTTTTGTCCGATGAATTTCTTAACTTTTAAAAATAATCTTATATAAGTGTTTTTAACCATTTTTAAGTCACAGGAGCACTGATTTAAAACTCTAAAATCTCTAAGGAAATTTCAATAAGAAAAATTTATGAGTTGTTGAATACCAAAACAAAATTTTAAATGAAGCTGAAAAGTTGCAAATTAAAAGATTTTAGAATTGCAAATCAGCACTCCGGTAACCGAAAAAAGACTAAAAACACTTATATTAAATTATTTTTAAAAATTAAGATACTCATCAGATAAAAAAAATTATCCAAACACCAAAATAACATATTTTAAAAAGTTCATATACCAGTAACATTTCCTAATTGTTATGTTTGAAATAATTATAATTTATCTGCTTTGTCATGTTTAACATTGTAATTGTAACTTGCGATATATATAATATCTCTTGATAAAAAAATATTGATAAAAAAAAATTGTAAAATTTTGAGAAATTAAAGTATTATATATGTATAATAATTCAATTAACACCAAAAAAAAAAAGTATGAAATTTTGAGAGAATAAAGTATTTTATGTTAAAATATTTTTAAATAATTAAAATATTATGAACTAAAGTTAAGTAAAAATTTTCTTAATTTTATATATAAGTATTAATTAAAGTGTTGGCTATTAACAAATATCATGGACTCAGAATGATAATTTAAAAATAATAAGAACTAAAGTGTTAAATAAAATAAATTTCAGGGTGTTATAGTAATTTATCCACTTGAAATTGATAATTTTTCCTTTAATTTCATATTGATTAGGATTGCAAGTTATTTCATTTCTTCCATCATTGCTCTGTGTCCTTCATAGTTGATATGAATCACATACTCTAACTTGGAATGATTTGAATTTGAGCTAAGAGTATATATAAACGGATTGATTATTGAGTTGTTAGTGAGCAATTTAGGATTCTACTCAATAAAAAATTATTTGTTGAAAAATATCTCATATCAAATAATAACAAAATATATAAATGATTTATAAGTGGGTGGATGTAATATTTAGCACAAAGCAATTGATTTTGTGCAAATGAGTTTCAACACTTATCCACTTATAATAAACTCATGTATGTATGGATTGTTAGATTGATGATGATGCCCTTCCGAATCAAAGCTGAAGAATAGATACCAGCCAATTCATTTGTGAGCAAATGTCAACCAGCCTGTTGATGTTGGGCCACGAGTCAAGCTCAAGCTAATTGATTTTGTGCAAGTGGATTTTAACATTTACCCACTTATAAACTCACGTATATACGAATTGTTGAATTGATAATGATGCTAGTCCAAACCGAAATTAAAGAAGAGATATCAGCTAGTTCATTTGTGAGTAAATGTCAACCGGCCTATTGATGTTGGGCCACGAGCCAAGCTCAAGCCAATTAATTTTGTGCAAATGAGTTCCAACACTTACCCACTTATAAGTCCACATATACACAGATCCATGAATTTTAAATTTTTTTTTATACTAATAAGGTCTAATTGGCCGAAATAACATTATAGGCTATATAATAGGGGTAGCCCTCCCCTTTAATATCTCTCACTAAATTGGTGATAACTCTTTATGATTTGAAAGATTCGAATATGAAACCTCTCACTTCTCACATCCTTAAAGAGATGAGAAAACTAATCAGACCACACCTAATTGACAACTTTAATTTTATTCATCGTAATATATATTATGATAAAATAAAGTAATTAATTCAATTCAATTTATTTTTTCAGTTCTCTTTTGTACTTTTCTTTTCATTTTGATATATATATTTCAAGATAGGGTATCATATTATCAACACACAAAATAATCTAAATACTTTCATGCAACGTATTTTTTTTTTTAAATTGTAGAAAAGATGTTTCAAATTTATATAAAATGGACATAATTATATATATACAGAGAGAGAGAGAGAGAGAGAGAGAGAGAGAGAGAGAGAGAATTGAACATCTGTTTTTTACTAAAAAAATATTAGAGATATGCCATTTGTATTACCTAAAATAAGATATATATATAATATATGTTAAACTCATAGCTAGTGATCGATATTCCCTAAATTCATATTATATTATTATTAGTAATTATTTAAAGTCAATGAATTCACTAATTAGTACGTAATTATAATAAAGAAGGCATTAATTCTTGTTAATTGAAAATAATTTAGTTGAGAGTAATGAGTATTTTCTTTCTAATGAAGTTATAGAAACCATTAATTTATGAATTTTTCAATAGTCTAATTATAATTAATAAAGATGTAGCTAGCCGACCATGCTACATTGATCATTATTAACCTATCTTTTGGTGAAGACTTTAGACTTTTACAGTTCGCCACTAATTGTTCTATTGGTTCCTTTTGGAGCTCAACATACACTTTTTCGAAAAAAGTTATTTCCCTATATACTTAATATAATAATTTATGTTTCAATCAATTTAACATAAATCTTATATGGATTAAAGATGATAGAAACACAACTATATTTTTATGGGAGAAGTAGTTCATGGTTTTTGACATTTGATCTAACTTTACCTTTGTCGGTAAATCCCACAGTTTTCTATTTTTCTTTTTAATTAGTTAGAAGTTTTCTTTGTCTAAGACAAACTACTGTGACATTAATTTATTATTCATAAATCAAAATATGATTATTCTCGGATATCGAATCGAACACTTTATTGATATTAGTACAAAGCTTATATATTTTCTTATAAACGATAATTAAAGTTGTAATCATTGAAATAATTAAGTTTATGAATTCAAATCTCGATAACTCTCTTATTTTTCTTAAAATTCCTCATTATATACATATAAGTTTTTTTAAGGATTTTTTTATTATTTTAAGAAAATATTATAATAAAACATATTGGATACTTGAAAAATGTTTATATATGGTAAATTATAAACTTACTTTGTTTTCTATAAATTTTAGAAAAAATATAAGAAAATTGTGATTTTTCATAAGAGAGTATTTTTTTCGTAATTACAAAATTATTTTTCTTTTTCGTTAATTTAGAATTTTTTTTTGTAAAGTTATTGTTTTATATAAAATAAGTCATATTTTTGTAAAATTAATTTTTTTTTTCCTAACTAAAAAGAATTATGAAAAAATAATTTTATTTATGAAAAAATATAAGAAGATTATAATTTTTTATAAGAAAATAATTTTTTTTCATAATTACGAAATTATTTTTTTTTCTTTAATTTAGGAATTTTTTCATAAAATTATTGTTTTACACAAGATAAGTCATATTTTTATAAAATTAAAACTCTTTTTGCAATTAAAAAGAATTACGAAAAAATAGTTTAATTTACGAAAAAAATATAAGAAAATAGTGATTTTTCGTAAAATAAAACAAATTATGTTTACTTTGATTTCTAACAAAATAATTATAGAATGCACTATATATATATAATTAAAAAATTACAATAAATAATTTTCAAAAAGATACTCTTTCTTTTTCTTTTTTTCTTTTTTTTTTTTTTTTGTTACTGAACCAAACAATTGCCTTTTACTTTCATAAAAGTAAAAAGAAGTGGAAAAAAAAGTAAGCTAAACAAATGAAGTCATAATTAATTATAAAGTATTAGTCACGATAACTAAATTAATTAACATAATATATAAATGCAATCATATGAAACATCTTTTGCCACAATCTTTTGAGCTAGAAAGATAGATAGAGATTGTGAGAATATTTGATGTTAAAACATCTTGAATATAAATAATTAAATCAAAGTTATTAATATACCTATTGGAATAGGTTTAGTTAGTAATCATGAGTGAAATTTATATAATG
>CATKHJ010443932.1:0-15343 GCA_949750685.1 Vernicia montana | reverse complement strand
GAGATGTTTATGCAAGAAGTTTAAGTTTTATTTATATGCATAATTAATCCTTTTTGAATTGTGATTATGAGAGTATATTTATAGTTTAGTCTAGAATAATTAAAATTCATAGTTACACCATTGTGTATGATATAAAAATATATTCATGGTGTTAATAAGAATTTTCCTAATTGTATGGTTGTTGAATGAAATTGGATTAGAACTGAGAAAATAAATAAATAAAAAGTAGAACTTGATAAACATATATTCAATAAACATATATCTTTCTAGATTTGATTCAATTTTTATATTCGATAAACATATATTTCTCTAGATTTGTTAATGTGTGTCTTTTTGGGTGTGAATTTGATTTTGTTTTCATTATTTTTCGTTCTCTTTATGAGTTTTATAATTTCTTTATAGGATTTAGTGAGTTTTCTTTCATAAAAATGCTATGTCCTCTTAAATTTTTTAAAGTCTCAAAATTAAAATTTGTTATTTTGAATTTGTTGCTAATATTCAATCAATCGGATTTATTCAAAAGACATGATGAAGGTTGATTTGTGGCCAAAAATAGCCACCAAACATAGCATATTTTTCATTGAATTATCAGTTCTAATGCTCTACCAACATGATTAAAAATTATTAAAAAAAATAAGTCAATTTTTTTTTTTGATATATATATATATATATTTATGTATGATTTCATAATTTTATTTTCAAATTAAGATGTGATTTTAATAATTTGAATGAATGATTCATGTTTTTCTTCAATAAAAAGAAAAGAAATTGATGGCTACGGTTGACATGCCTAACAAAGATTATTGACTTCACGTGAATTTCAAAATTCAAATTCACGTTTTATCTTCTTTATAAAAATAAAAAAATGAGATAAGTCTTTTCAACATTCACAAGATGGATGTCTCTTACAGGGGGAAAAAAATATCAAAAGATAATCTATGAGTTAGAGATCTAAAAAGAAAAGAAAAGCTCATTCATTGAAACTACACACATTATGAAAAGCGTTAAATTTATAATAATTTCCTTATATTTATAACAAAGATTACCATCTTCTAAGATTTTTTCATTTTTAGGGAATCATTTCTATGTTAATACTAATTAAATGTACTAATTGATGGTAAATAATTAATGATTAAGATATATATTATCAAGAGTCTAGTTTGATGACAGAGAGTTTTACTTCTTGAAAAAAGGTTTCGTATTTGAATTATCTCCTTCTTATTAATTGTAGACTCATCAAAAATAAGTGTGGTGTGGCCTTTTATGAGAGTAATCTAATCACCCAATATCCGATTAAAATAAATAAATAATTAATTAAATTGATAAATAGGGTGGACCAATGGTTTAATTTTGATATAGAATCTCAACTATTGTTAATTAATCAATTCAGTTGAGCAATAATTATGGTTTAAGACTTTCAAATTTAAAAAAATATATATATATCATAATTAACTCGCATGATTATCCAATTAACAGAATAAACTTTCAAGTAGCTGAAGGTATTATATAACAAGAAAAGATTCTCTAGTCTACATGTATTAATCAAATTAAGTTTGCATTAAACATGAGGTTAATTAATAATAATATATGTAAATTAATTAATGGTACCGAATGATCATATCAATAAAAAATAAAATATTGAACTTAGTAAGCATAAATTGCATCACAAATTAATATTCTCTTGTTTATCACGAAATTTCAAGAATTGGATCAATTTCTTCCGTTTAATTTAATTTATGATAATTTTAAATGGCGCAATTGCATTTGATATAATAAAAGCAATTATATAATCTTTTTACATAATTTATAGTATAAAATAAAGACAATTATTATTATTTATTTTTTACTGTATAATGTGTTTAAATTATATTAATTTGTGTTAAATTATTTGTTTCATCTAGCATTATCATTTAATTTAACATAGCTTAAAAAAGTCACTAATAATTTTTTTTTCTGATTAATTTATGAGAGTTAGGTATCATAAATTAAAAAAGTCCACTCTCAGTTTACGTGAATAAATAGATAATAAACCACTAAGCATCATATATAATTAAAAATAAATTAATAATAATATACATTCCATCACGTGTTAAATATGTACATGTTTTTTCCTCTATAAATACATAAACTACTTAGCATAATATAACTCATCATTTCATAGCAAATTAATTAATTACTTAAACAAGCAAATTAAAGTATTAGTAATGGGTAGCATTCAGAAGTCTGTAACAGTGAAGGCAGTTGTTACTGTTAAAGTAACAAGTGATGGGTTCTTCTCTAATCTTAGTTTAACAACTCCTCTTGATGGGCTAGTCGATATTCTTGGCAGAACTTTTCTTTTGGAGCTTGTTAGTTCAGAGCTCCATCCAAGTAAGTTATTGCCCATATATATTATAATAAAAAAAGTATAGTTTGTGTTTGATTTCAAGAATTTTGCTTGCTGATTCTTTTTCTTGTGTTTAATTATTTATACTTTAAAGCCACAAATCAAGAGAAGGAAACAATAAAGGGATATGCTCATAAGGTTAGCCAAAAAGATGAAATGGTGAAATATGAGAGCAAATTCAACATTTCAGAAGGATTTGGAGAGGTTGGAGCTATTTTAGTAGAGAATGAACATCACAAAGAAATATACCTCAATGATATTGTTCTTGAAGGCTTCTCTAATGGCCCTATTAATTTCACTTGTGAATCTTGGGTTCATTCCAAGTTTGATAACCCTCAGAAGAGAATCTTCTTTAGCAACAAGGTCTTGTATATTATTCTCCTCCTTAATTAAGCATTAATATATTCTTTATCTTCCATGTATATATATATATGGTATAATTCTTAATTCTTTTGAAACATGTTTTAGTTCCAAAATATTTTCTTATTTTAGCGTTGGGGAGGGATAATTTATTTAGTATGTATCTTTCTTGTATTTAATGACAGAGCTGGGGCGCATGATCTTTCCATTAACTTTTAAAATATAAAAATTTTTATATGTAAAATTATAAAAATTTGGATATATATTATATTTAGCCCCTTTTATTTTTGAAGAAAATTTTCTTTAAATATATAAAAAATTAGTTTAATTATATATATCACCTTAATTTAAATTATGATCTAAGAAATGTGATCTCGTAAAAAAAAATTTCTCCATCTATCACTGTATTTATTCATTAATTTTTAAAAAGTAGCTAGGTAGCCTAAAATTCTTTGCAACTCTTAGTTTTTACCATTTCAATTAATATGAGATTTATCCATTGAAATTACGATTATATTTATATTTTTATACCTACATTTTTTTCACATGTTACATCCAATGGCGGACACAGGGGCTAGTGGGGTCATGACCTTCTCTAGCCTAATTTTTTTTTTTCGCCTATAAATTTTTTTATTTCATATTTATCCTCAAATTTTTTTTATTTAGCCTCCTAACTTAATTTTTATATTTAATCCTCTCCAATTTCATAATTTTTTTTGTATTTTTTACTATTAATTTATAATTATTTTTTTTTTTACGTATTTTACCTAAAGAAAATTGTATCTTTACCCTCTAGCTCCATAATTTTTATATTTTTTACCTTTAATTTCTTCTTCTTTTTATATTTAATTCCTAACTCCATGAATTCTTTTTATTTTTATCCTTAATCCCCCTCATATATTTGACTTTTTAAATTTTGATTGAAAAATTAAGTGTATAATATTTTTTTAAATGAATATTAAAATCATGATTTTAAATTTAATTATTTTCATGAATATTTTTTATTCAAATGTTTATTATTATATTTTTCAATGAAATATAGTAATACATTATCCATTATTTATTATATATAGTAGATTAATTTTTAAAATATTTAATATTATTTATCGAGAAGATAAATTTTTTCCCTCATTTAAATTCTTGGCTCTGCCGTAGTTGCTGGGTTTGAAATCTTTGATCTTTTATACCTCCTGTTTGAAAACTCAGATTTTACGATAATAAATAATTAACCTATATATATGTATGAAACAGTCTTACTTGCCATTGGAGACACCAAATGGATTGAAGAAACTGAGAGAGAAAGAATTGGAAAATCTAAGAGGAAATGGAAAAGAAGAGAGAAAGACATCAGACAGAATATATGATTATGATACATACAATGATCTTGGAGATCCAGATTCTGACATTGACCTCCTAAGACCTGTTCTAGGTGGCAACAAACATCCTTATCCTAGGCGTTGTAGAACTGGTCGTCCACCCTCTCAAACTGGTAATAATATATATATGTAACTTATATACTGTATAATTCATCACAAACTATATACTTTTTACATGCCAAATTATGATTAATTGATAATTTTGTGAATGCAAGACCCACTATCTGAATCAAGAAGCAGCAGCATGTACGTGCCAAGGGATGAGGCATTCTCAGACATAAAGCAAAATTCATTCACTGCTAAGGCCGTAAGATCTGTATTCCATAGTCTACTGCCACAGATTGCCATAAGACTTCTTGATAAAAGCCTTGGCTTCCCTTATTTCACTGCCATAGACTCATTGTTTAAGGAAGGTGTTGTATTGCCTAAGGGCACAAATGTTGGCCTTTTTCCAAGGCTAGTCAAGAGCCTTACTGAGGGAGGAGATGATCTTTTGCTTTTCGAGACTCCAGAAATGATCGATAGTATGTTTCCCTCTCACTTATTTATTTATTTTTTAATATGGTATCAGAGTATTTTTGTTTTAACTAAATTTTCATTTGCAGGAGATAAATTTGCCTGGTTTAGGGATGAAGAATTTTCTCGCCAAACTCTTGCCGGTCTTAACCCATTCAGCATTGAACTAATTAAGGTATGTAAAGCACTAAAGTTTTAGGATTTAGAGGTATTACAACTATAGAAAAGGTAGCTCAAAATCGTTTAGAGTGAAAATAAAGAATTCATATAGCCGACTCCAATTAATTTTGAGTTTAAAGCTGATTTGAGTTGAATTTGTATCATAATGCGTAATGAATTGTATGATTGTTTTATCTCATACAGGAATGGCCAATAAAAAGTAAGCTTGACCCTGCAATTTATGGTAATCAAGAATCATTAATCACAAAAGAAGTAATAGAAGATGAAATCTGTGGTATGATGACTCTTGAAGAGGTAATGTTATATAAAAAATAATACAATTAATGTGGGATTATGCAAAATTATGATCAATTAATTAATGTTGTAAATGTCTGTGATTGTAGGCTTTGGAGCGAAAGAGACTCTTCGTGTTAGACTATCATGATTTGTTATTGCCATATGTAAGTAAAGTAAGAGAGCTTGAAGGCACCACATTGTATGGTTCTAGAACAATATTCTTTCTTACCAACAATGGCACACTAAAACCTGTTGCAATCGAGCTCACTCGCCCACCTATCGGTGACAAACCACAATGGAGGCATGTATTTACACCAAGCTTCGATGCCACTAGTTGCTGGCTATGGAGAATGGCTAAGGCTCACGTTTGTGCTCATGACTCTGGTTACCATCAGCTTGTCGTTCACTGGTAATTACTGCAACACACTGATACAACTGAAATTGCCATTTTATTAAATAAATCCATGATAGCATCAATCATTACCGCGATTAAAACCTTGAATAATTAATTCTCAATAATAGAAAAGATTGTATAATAGACTAAATTTGTTCTGTGGGTATCTATCTCTGCAGGCTAAGGACTCACTGCTGCACAGAGCCTTATATAATTGCAGCTAATAGGCAATTAAGCGCAATGCATCCAATCTACAGACTTCTACAACCCCACTTTAGATACACAATGGAAATCAATGCTCTTGCTCGGGAAAGCCTTGTCAATGCAGATGGAATCATTGAGAGTACTTTCTCTCCGGGCAAGTACTCCATGGAGCTGAGTTCGGTTGCTTACGACAAGCTCTGGAGATTCGACATGGAAGGCTTGCCAGCTGACCTGATTCGAAGGTAATATATATAGTAGTTGTTCTAGCTAATCTCTTTTTTTTTTTTTTTTTTTTTTTTGCATCCAACTGGAGTTTTGAACTTGCAACTTTATTACCACTAGGTCACAACTATGCTTTAATGACTTTCAGGGGAATGGCAATTGAGGACCCAAAAGCAGAACATGGCTTGAAGCTAACAATTGAAGACTACCCATTTGCCAATGATGCTCTAATTATGTGGGATTCAATCAAACAATGGGTAAGTGATTATGTGAATCATTACTACACCGAAGCAAAGCAGGTGGAGAATGATCAAGAGCTTCAATCTTGGTGGACAGAAGTTCGAACCAAAGGCCACGCAGACAAGAAAGATGAACCTTGGTGGCCTGTCCTCAAAACTCAAGATGATTTAATCCAAACTTTAACTACTATAATTTGGGTAAGCACAGGTCACCATGCAGCTGTGAACTTTGGGCAGTATATTTATGGTGGTTACTTCCCTAACCGACCAACAATAGCTCGAACCAACATGCCAATAGAGCATCCAATATCAGAGGAAGATTTTCATCTATTTGTTACTAAACCAGAAGTTACATTGTTAAGATGCTTCCCTTCACAAATTCAAGCAACAAAAGTTATGGCTGTTTTGGATGTTCTGTCTAACCATTCACCAGATGAAGAGTATCTTGGAGAGAAAGTGGAGCCATCTTGGGCTGAAGAACCTGTCATAAAGAATGCATTTGAAAATTTTAGTGAAAGATTGAAAGATCTTGAAGGAATCATTGATAAAAGGAATAGAAATCACAATCTAAAGAACAGATCTGGAGCTGGGGTTGTTCCTTATGAGCTCTTGAAGCCGTTCTCTAAAGAAGGGGTCACAGGAAAGGGAGTTCCTACTAGTATTTCGATCTAATATGGTTGAAAAGTTAAATGGTGTTTTGCATCAAGTTTGATCAATCTTTAATCATGTTGTCAGTACTGTCCTCTTGGTCAATCCATTGTTGTTGGGATCTCCTATCCCAATTAATCTTTCATCATTACTTACTAATCGAGTGATTCAGTCAAGTGTATTTATTTATTTTTTAACATTTGTACTATCTTTCTATTTAATGTTAATAAAGAATGTTTCACGTTAGACCAAGGCCTTCCTAATATCCCAATTCAATGGGCCTTTGATTCTCTGTGTTCCTTGGAACGAAAAGATATTAAGTTCAAGTCCAATTGAAACTAAATTTATCCAAACAAAAAAAAAAGTTGCCTAAGAAATTTTTAATTAGACTCATGCAGTGTTAAGCTTTTCAACTATAAGACCATTCGACAATTCCTTGCGATCCTTACACTTGGTCGTAGACTTTCCAAGGCTCAACAACCAATATAAGTGAGGCTTAGAGCAAAATAAAACAACAGGACAAGTGAGTTTCAAAGGCATTTTCAGTGTTTGATATAGGGATTAATTTCAGCTAGGCTAATTCAATCATCACTAAATCATTTAATTAGTTAAGTTGACAGGTTTGGTCAAATCCTTTTATGTCATTGCCAAAAAAGAAATCCTCAAGGAGAATAAAAATCATCCAGCAGAAACCATAACCATAATAAGTGGAAAGGAACAAATTTTAGGCTGAAAAGCTTCAAGCTACTAATCCTATTTGGCGACTACAAATCAATACTAGAAAAATATACAAGTGTTAAAATGTTCATTAGCTTAAAACAGTGACAATAGAAGATTATACCACAGGAACTATAAACAAAGCTAACTTCGCAAACAATGATCTCTTGCACCACCTTTGGATCTGTGTCAGGATGAGATTGGTCCTTACTCTTCATAGTGAAACCAAGCACGGTACTCATCGAAATCAGTAGACAGAGTAACCCTCTTGCGTATCAACATTTCTACAGTAGGACATTTCCTCTTCCTCCCACCTCTTGGTCTGGACCTGAATTGCTCATCAGTCTCTTCAAAATCACCCTGAATCCAAGGTCATTAAGCCCAGAATATCAATTCATTTTCAAACCATGTAAGGAACAGGAAGCGTCTAAAATGATAAAGAGAATGTGTTGTTGAATAATATAGGAGAACTTACAGGAGTATAGACATGGCACCCAGATTTTTCATGTCTATCTCTTACATGCTTGTATGAAAATCTCATGTCACAACCAGGAAACCCACAAGCAAATCGTCTGATTTCAAGGTGCACAGCCTTCACATGCTGATTAAGATTGGTTTTCTGCACAATCAAAGAGAAAACGTGAAAGGTGGTTTCTAACTTTCCATAACAAATAACTCCTCATAAATAAATATAAATGAAACAAAACAAGCAACATCTCACATTGGAAAATGTATGGCAACAATCCTTCAAATAACATTTGATTCTCTCCTTTGAACCACCATTGGCTTCATGGGTGCGGAGATGTCTCTTATGGTTCTTTTTCAGTTGCTTTGTCCCACAAATCTCACAGGTAATGTATCTGTGGCATGACTGGATATGGGCCCTAAGGCATTGAGAATTGGAAAAATGTTTCATACAGCCTGGTTCTGCACAGATTGCCTCTACTGATTCCAGCTTAACTGCAGTAGTGAAGACATATTCATAAGAGATTGAGAGATCAACTACACAATTTCAAATCAAGCACACCTTCACCTTGTTCTAAGAGATATTTAGGAAATATACACACACAAACAGATACAAACATATGTTATAAAGTTAAATGTCCAACTAAACTATACAAAAATTTGATCGACAGCAAAGCAACTTGCCATGAGAATCCTCATGTCTTTGCAGCTTCGATGGATATCTGAACACCTTCCCACACCCAGGTTGCTGGCACATATATTGCTTCTCACCAATAGTAGCAGATGGGGATTTCTCACTGTGAATTTCTTTGACATGCCTTTTCACATTGCCTTGGAAAACAAATTCACGGTTGCAATTCTGAATTGGACACTTAAATAGTTTTCCTTGATGCTGAAGAAGATGGCGAGTTAAGTGGTCCTTCCTTCTGTAACTAGCATGGCAATCATTAACTCCACACTTATATGGCCTCTACAAAATCAGAAATAACATATTATGAATATTAGAAGCAACAACTAAATTTCACAACCCATATATCAGTACACATGTAAAGAAGCTCTCGAACCTCAAATTAAACAAGAGCGTGATTGAGGCCTACTTGATGGAGCTTCTCAGGAGGTCTCCCAACCTGATACTGATCCATTCAAGTCCAAACTTGAAAGCCTCTCGCATATTGGAGTTCTTTGAGTGGGATCCAATGCTTCACGCTATGATCACATCCAAATGTTTTCATTTCATAAAAAGCTCCTGCAAAATTATTAATTTTCAACAGCTGCAAATGCTAATTATAAATATACTACAAAGTGAATTCGAATTCAAAGATATTGGATCCAAAAAACTAGTTAAAATCCAAGATCAATACCTCAAATGAATGACTTTGCATATGTTGTTTCAAATACGCAGGTTTTTTGAAGCTAGCACCACATTCTTGACATGTATTAGACTTTAATTCTTCTTTTTCCCCATTTTCATCAACCATTTCTTCATTAATCTCTTCCTAAACAATATAAGGAAAAGAAAACGAAAAATCTTAGCTAATTAAACAGTGAAAATTCAACAATGAGACAAAGAGAGAGATTGAAGAACCTTATGGTGTGTTTGGATGTGAGAAGTGATAAGAGATTTCTTAGATCTGCAAATTCCACAATAATCACAGAAATAGCGTCTGATATCTCTAAAGATAGGCCTCGGCCTTTCGTTCTCTGCCGATTCTTCCATAAAAAACTAACCCTAGCCGCCTGCAGATGATCAAGAGCCAAACAGAATCCCGCGAGCTTTATATTTCCATATATTTATAGCAAAGAATGGACGGTCCAGATTTCCGAACTGACGTGTCGCTAAAATGTGTGGTTTATAAGGTACCTGTCGTTTTTGAATTTTTGTCAGTCGTCTAATTTAAAAACGCCCGCACAGTTCAAGTTTCTAGCAATAATAAAACGACGTGTTACGCGTGGTTCAAAAGCTGACGTATCACTGAATGATAGCCTGGGATTGATAGAGGACGTATCGTGTCAGTTTGTGGTCTAATTCAAAACGACCAGACAATTCAAACTTTACAAGCAACGTCTATGTAGGGTAAACAGGTGAAGTTGATCAAACTGAAAATGAAATAAATGTTATGATTTTTAAATTATAAAAATATTTAAAAATTTCACCACCTATTATATTTCATGTAAATTTCAAATTAAAAATTTTGACTTACAGTAATTTTTAACTTAATTAAAATTTTTTAAAATGAGCGTTATTAAATTATTTAAAATAATTAAATATTGAAAATTTTAATTTTAAGTGCTGAATAATATTATTAAATATTATTTATTTTTTTATATATGCATATTAAATCATAATTCATAATTTGACACGATAAATCTAATTGACCGAAGAATTTCTCCTAAATTAGATACACTCTCACCAGTTTCTATTTATCAGGACCAGATCACACTTGTCTTGACGAATAAAGGCTGACATTGCAACAGAATTCAAATAATAACATAAATGAGCTTCTCTTTCATTTGATAGAATATGAATTAATGAAGATTATTTATTATAAATATACATGTATGGATCTGTGATACATAGATTTTAGTACAAAGAATGAATCAAGTAAAAGAATCTATCCTAAATAGCAGAAAAATGGCCTAGAAACTATAAAGAATTTAAAAATTGACTCTGTATAATATACCTATCTTGCCTCTCATGTACAGTACATACACACAAGTAGAAACTATAAATCATGTAGATAAACAGTGAGTTTACTTGCAAGAAAAGGGCATCCTGCGCCTTCACTTCAAAAATGTTGCTCCTTAGAACCATCATTGCCTGGAATATCTTCGATATCATGTTTTCAAATGGGCTCAGATTTGAGGGAATTGTGGATGAATGTCATTTTCTTCAGATGAATAATCTGTTGCATTCTGATGTTTTCGTTTGCAATCTTTGGCACTCGATCATAAAGAGGAATGAGCATGTGAATCCTTACACATACATTCTGGGACTGGATACTTTGTGACGTCTCTTCCAGCTTTGCTATTCCTCAGTTCTGGTTGTCCTAAGGAATCGCTATGCAAGTCCTTTATTATCATATTGAACTCTGCTTCAGGAAGAGATGAATTTAGAAAATAGGGAAGCATGTGTCTTTTGTTTGGGGTAATATACTTTTTGTGCCCTGCATATGCCCGGTGTCCCTGTATCAAGAACAAACTTCTGTTTAGGCAAAGGACATTCTGTACTTAAATTGGTTTTTACTAACTATGATTACTGAGAGATGGAAGTAAAGACATACTAATTTGTAAGATGTATGGAGATGGTAGACTATACCTGGATTGCATGACCCATATTGCCACCATGAGATGGCATGAAAATGTCACTCTTTTCCGAGACTACATAATCAATGGCAGCCATCAATGAAGCTTTGTTTGCAAATGGTTCTAGTTCACCAGGCAAGGCAAGATCTTCCTTATTGTAGAAATGAGGAAATTCTCTAGTTAATGGTAGCAAAGCTTCTTTACCACCGAACGGCTGCCCTCCGGCCCAATATATTCTTGCATCTTTTGGAGCTCCAAGAGCTTTAAGCAGCCTAAAACATTAACCAAAAAAAAAACAAACAAACAGATCTATTAGAAAAACATCCACTGAAAAAAGGGTAGATTGATATGCAGATTGAAGTAATTGGGTTTTAACATTTGATGTTACATATTGCAAAAGGTCCAAAATCTAACCTTGTCACCTCCACGGCATTCAAGGGACAGAGGCCAGCTAGTTTTCTATCATGGTAAGTCATATTTGATCGTCCAGTAAGAAGTTCAGGCCGTCTTTTTCTTTCATTGTTGATCATCTCATCATATTCAGTACTCAAACCAGGAAGGCACCCTGTCCTCACCCATACATCCTTCTCCATCCGTAGATGAAGAGCAAGGTAAGGCCCCTTGCTTTGCATCCTATCTGCAAGCCTATTTCCGAGCTCCAAGATTGATGGAGCAAACCTCAATGCATGAAATGCCACCTAAAGTTAAGCAGAAAAGAAATCAGAGGCTGATATATTAAGAACCTGAACTTAAAACAGCGGGATTACACGAAAAATCAAGTTGAAAGCAAGATTGACTTTCCAAGGGCATTTTTCACTACTTTAAAATCAAGAATTTTTCCTTTATATGGTCTGAGGACTAAGTTCTTGAAAAGATTCTTACTCTTTCATGCAAGTCAAATTACATTCTTCAGACAAGTAAACTGAATGTAAAAACAGAAAGCAAGATAGAAATCAGACAATACCTTGCATCGAAGTTTCTGAAGATCAGAAGGAAGATCTTTAGAGAGCCTCGAATCCAAACCACGCAAAAGCAAAACCCCTTCCCGATTAAGCTGCAGAAACCAAGAGAATTGTGGGTAAGATGAACTGTGTGAATATGCCACTGGAGTATTTTGTCTTTTGCCTAGTGATAAGAACTTCCATATATATAACATGCTAAGCATGTTTACAAAAATGGATAAAATGAGAATGGAATTAATATAAAGATCGGGAACACTTTGAATTAGTCATTCTATTATTGCAAATATGTTGATAATACATTTCATTCAGAAAACTATCCAACAACTAAAAATTATCCAATAACGATATGATATTGCAGCCAGTTAATCAACATGTACGGCTCCAAAGACAATAGGTCCCAACAAATTATGAAATTGTTCCTATATTTTGGTTCATTTTGTCTGTATATAACAACCTTGTTAAGACAAATATTAACATCCTGATTAATCAATTAGAGATAGTAACAACCTTCTGTAACTACCACAACTCAATATTCTCAAAGCCAAAGCAAAGTTAAAACCATAAAACCACACATCATCCTCAATAATACATTGTGGGCCATTTTTGCCTAGCTACAAAACTAACAGCTGCAGCCCTATCCTTTTGTTCTTTCTCCTTCTTACATTACCAAATTCATGCCATCCCCACATACAACCAAGGGCTTGTTTGGCATGATGAATTTTAAATCCATGGATTTGGTTAAAATCCATGAATTTGTACGTTACCAGATTCATGCCATACCCACATTCAACCAAGGCCTTGTTTAGCATAATGGATTTTAAATCCATGGAATCAAAAATTCACATTCATGTGGGTTTTCAAATCTTTCATTTTTTAAGATTTTGAAGCATGATAAATTTTAACAAATTCATAAAATGTAGCTTAATTTTTCAAACCAAACAAAAAACTGAGTTACAACCCATGAATTTTGTGAAATCCATTACTGAAATCATTTAAATCAAATGAGGACATTGGGAACCAAAAAACAAATTGAGCAATAATTCTTACTGTAAAGCAAACATTAAGCAAGAGTTCCAACATAACAAGCAATAGAAAGAAGCCAAAGCAGTTACTCAAAAGCACAAACTGAGGAACAATTCTTACTCGCTTGAGATAGCGTGCACGGATCCATTGAGGAGAAACATGTAGAGGAGTTCTTTTCTCCTCCACCGGCCTTGTCATTATATGTGTGGACGGCAATGATGAAACTATCCTCACGTCATTTGCTAGAACTCTCTTGAAATGTTCCAAGTCAAATATATCAGAAAATTCACTGCATTCACCAAATAGAATAAATGAGACCAAAATTAATCTTTAATCTTCTCTGAAATGCAATAACACAGCATAAACCAAATATGGGCAATTGAAAAACAAATGAACTAATTTGCATAACCTATAACAGAATATGGGCAATTGCAGAATTCAGTCAAAATGAGGTAAACTAATAAATTGGGGGAAACTGTCGAACAATAACTGGATCAATATGCCAGAAATTCATGAACATGGGAAAAATTTTTGTTAGGGAAAACAGAATATCAACCAAAGTAGAAAACTTTCCTATTCAAAACTGAATCAAAATAGCCTAAAAACACAAAGCAAGAACAATGTAACCCAAAAAAGAAACCTTGTATTCTAACATTGAATCAAAACAGCCCAAATTAACCAAAAAAAGGGATTTCCTTCTTTTCCTAAGAAGAGAAAGCTCAGTTTCTCCATTTTTTTTTTCTTCACCTAAATTACATAAAAACGTGAACTTGAAAACAAATTTTGGTCACAATTTTTTTTGGGGTAAAAAAACACAAATGCAACTCATGAAGTAAGCAATTTTTTTTAAGAAGAAAATGGAAATACTTGCTCAATTTTTTGCCCAGTCAGATGTTTTACCTTTCATCTCCCCATATGACATTGACTTGCAAGATGGGAACAACCAGAGCAGCACCAAGGATCCTTGCAATCACCACAGCATCCACAATTTGATTCCTTTGCTGATTCATACCACCAGAAACCACCACTAGTAAATATTTTCTCCTATTCTTCAAAACCACCTCGCTCCCTCTCCTATACTCCGCACTGAAGTCCAAACATGGCTTATAACCCAACCCATCAGGCTGCTTCCAGAACTCACTCCCTTCTATATCTCCATCTGATTTTCCATGCCTATTTGATACTAAAGCCTTAGATTGAACAATATTTTTTAAAGATTCATCTTTTTTAGCATTTTCACCATTTTTTTCAGTTCTAGAAGCCAAACCCATCTCAGATTTTGACCCCTTACCATTCACAGACCTAAGCTCTTGATTTTTCTGGCCATTTATTTCACCATTTGAAGGGAAAACAAGCTGTGATCTTGAATACCCATTTGAGAATGAGTTCCCCTGAGTCTGACTTGTGATACATGGGTATGGATAGAAAGAGACTAAAGGGTCAAGATCAAACCATAACTTGAGCATACCAATAAAACCAAAGAGAAACAGAGCAAAGAACAAAAATCTTGGACTTTTATACAAACTCCAGCTAAAAAACTTATTTCTTGATGGTTTCTTTGGTGAAAGAAGTAGAGTTTGCAGCGAAGAAGAAGATAAAGTATTGATTACCTGTGATGGAACAGAAATATAAGAAACCTTCTTTGCATTGTTCTTTGATTTTGCCATTAAATTTATAAAAACTCTTTTGCTTCTCTTAGAGAAAGAGTCTTTCTTTATTTTCTTTATTTCTTTCTTTTTTTAAGCTTTCTTGTTTGAAAGATGCTTACAAAGAGAGAGAGAGAGAGAGAGACAATGCCTGATTTTACAGGCACGGACAGGCACACAGAGAGAGAATGGGCGGCGGGAACGCGAAGTCAGTACGCGTTGTGGGGAAAGAAATGGAGAAGAAATGGTGTGTTTTGGACGCTTTTGATAGGATTATTTAAAGATATTGGTTAATATCTTAAGTGGGAATTGTTTAATGTAATGATTATAATTTATAACTTGTTAATTTCAAAATTAGTGTGGTAAGTAAGTTAATTTTCTAGATTTCTATTGACTTTGTTAAGTTTAAATTCATTTTAGGTAAAA